>JAOYMZ010092421.1:0-10552 GCA_025802335.1 Pinguicula primuliflora | reverse complement strand
CAAATGAACTTCATAATAGATCAAATGAAGTTCACAAAATATGTCACCAACTCACCAAGATTGTTGCAAACGAAGTTTATGATAAACCCTGCACTAATAGGAACCCCTGCACAGATCGTGCATGGCCCCGTATAGAAGAGCAGGTTAATCCCGACTGTCCGTGTTATCGACAGTCGTTGTTTACCCGACAACATGAGTCGACCGTGTGTGCATTTGAACAACTCTCGCCGGACAATTGGTCGGAGATTCGACATATCCGACGTCTGACAACATCAGTGGTTCTATCCTGGGATATATTGAAGGTGATTCGAGTCAAGTCGAGTCGAGGTTAAAAGGTGTCTTCTTCAATTTGGATGGTTTTTCTTTCGACGAAAATGGTTAGTGAAAAGTCTTCCAGCGATTGACTAGATTAGAACGTATTTAAGACGATTTAGTATTTTATTTCTTTTCTTTCTTTTCTTTTAATGCCTTTAAATAAAAAAACAATAAAAGTAAATTAAAAATGAAATATGAGGTTACATTTCAAAATAAAATTTTTGCGGAGGTCACTTGTCCAATTATTCCTATCTTTGTGTCATTTGTAATTCCATTTTAATTTGTAAATCTCATTGCTTACACACACGTAATATAATAACTTATCAAATAAATATGGAGAACATAATAAATGGCGAGGCATGTTTCGGGTGAACCTACCTGTTCCAGAGTAAATGCAGGTCCACGCCAAATGCGGTATTCTCTATACATGATGAAGTACTACAAAACCCAATCTTCAGTTTCACGGACTTCTCTTTTTTTTTTTGGTAAGTGGACTTCTCATTATTATTATTATCAACAAACATGTGGACTTTATTGCATAATAATTTACCAACATTAATTCAGTCGGGACTAAACTATGTAATAGAAGACCGAGACCCCCTTTTACATGCAATAACATTAGCAATAGTATTTACACAATTTTTTTTTAGGTAATTGAGTTGTGAGAAATACTTCCGCTACTTCCAAGTATCCGATAACTTTTTACACTCCCGACTAATTTAGGGGGCCTGCGCCCAGCCCAAAGACTCATATGGATTAGGCCTGAGCAAGCGCTTTTGCTAGGACTTGAACTCGAGAGCTTTTAGTCAAGAGTTCACTTAATTGCCATCAGACCAAATCTAACTTATTACTATTTACACAATTGTACTCATTCTTGCCTTATAACCTCTAGCAAAAGAGTGATTACAAATGCCCAAATTATCCACAATACAATTCAATCTATGGTCACTCATAATTTGACCAATTACTGAAAAGTATATAGATATTAGATAAAAATACTCATGCTTTATTAAAATTTCAGTGACTCCATCCTCCTTAGTTTCTATATTTTTCTATATTTAAAAAGTTTGTAATTTGAGTTAATTTTATGAATTTTTTACATTGATGCATCCAGTTTCAATAATATATAATTGTATGGGATCGAAGCAGAAGCATATATGATATATATGCCAAGTTCATATAGGATTTTTTCCGACAATGTCGCATTATCAAAATCAAAATGTAAAATCAATTCAGGAATTCTTGCATGGAGACGATTCCGCAATTTGTCACAAATTTTGACTACGGTTTTTTTTTTTGTAAAAATCATACAAATGTGAGTTTGAAGAGTAAAACTCTTAATCAAAATTTATCAATCACTTGCATGATCAATTTCGGGATCATTCCCGCACGATAATTTTAGATACCATTCTTACGATTTAATTTTGGTGAGCATAAATGGACGGAAAAAAGTTCTACATGGATATGGTACACATATTTTCTCTAGATGTAGTCTTTTTCCAAACTAAATAGATTATTTTGTTCTTTCATTTTAGTTCGCACACAAATATGTCTTGCTAATCTCAATGTACAAACCTTCTAGTTAAGTGCTGAGCATATAAACCTCATAATTAAGAGGTGTCTGTATCGATATCTAGGAAATGACTTATAAAAAAATCTGAATGTATATTCAAAAGCCATTGTTTATGGCTAGAAAATGTTATATATATGGAGTTATAGGAGGCTGAGGTCTTATCAAAATATGCATTGATTGTTGGCCTCGTATGTATAAGTTTATAATCGTACAATAGGGGAGCGGTTCCTGTGCTCAGTCCTTGCGTACTCATCCGTGTACAATTTTTTCGTAGCACCATCCGTTTTCGAAATTGGTCGCACTATTGGAAAGCTTATACATTGTAGATGAAAATCCTCATGCTTTGGTCCGGTTTTCGGCGACTTCGCCGGAAATTTCTAAAACCTTATTTAAGACTACTTAACCCAAGGGGATTTATAACCCTCCGTTAAACGGTGATAACGTCGTCGGAATATCACCAAACTTGAACATATGCAATTCAATATATAAGCTTTCCAATGGTGCGACTAATTTCGAAAACGAATGGTGCTACGAAAAAATTATACACGAATGAGCACACAAGAACTGAGCCGTGGTCTAAGAACCGTGGCCTGTACAATAGTGTGAAGGGAGTTCATCAATGGTGATGATAGTCATTGAAATTTATGTGTTGGAATTTGTATTTCTGAGATAAGAGTTGTTAGGGATAAAAGCGCAACGAGCGTTCTTGTAATGTATTTATACGAAAAACCACATTTTGCTCATCTGATTTTGTTTAGTCCCCACAATCCAATCCAGGCTGTCGTCACCAAAAGCATCCCACAACAGTTCAAAGCTTACATAATTACACTCTAAAAAAAGCCCACTCCCATCTTCTTCAGTAGTTGAGTGAAATAACTTCACTAGATTCTCTTGAAAGTTCTTGGCTTTGATTTTGCGCTGCGCCTCTATAATCAAGAACTGGAAAAGGACTGATCCTATCTTCGGAGATTAGTGGGTGGTTCTGCTCATGTACGATTTGGGCCTGGGGTGTTGGTGTGAATCCAAGACTAAAATGCGGGTCGCCAAATGCCAATGCTGCTGATTCCTGTCGGAATTCAGTAGGCCGGGGTACTCGCTTTCTGATACCCGCATTAACTCCGGTGTCGAGGTTGGGAGAAGTAGCTCGGATTTTGACTTTCCAGTCCGCCATTCTCGATAAACTCCTGTCAAATTTGCAATGATGATTTAACGTACGCGGGATGATTCTTGGTAATCTTGGAATTTTTTTGTTTTGTTTTTATCGCTGCCGGTTTTGGTGCTGTTTAGTTCTTTTCCCCTTTTCCTACCCAGTTTTGATGTTGTTTGGGCATGAAAGTTTGATGCAGATCTGATTTGGAGGTAATTGGGTTCTTGGGATGTTGTTCTGAATGTTGGATCGTTGTTGTTACTGGGTGCATTTGGTGAAAATGAAGATAAATGTAGTTGTTCAACTGCTTCTGTAACTAAACCAAATGAGCATTTTCCCTATAGGATTCTTATCTAAAGTTGTATAGGAGATCTTTTTCCTCTTTCCTTTTTTCAGTTGGTGGATTGAAGAACAAATGCAGGGGAAACTTGAAACGACACCAAATGCGTTTAGTTTTCGTCAAGCAATTACTGCTTTTGTTTGTTGTTTTTTGGGGGTCGAGAGTTTGGTTGCGGTTTTTATTTTGTTGGGAGTAGATGGGAATTGAATTTATTGCCTGTTTCATGCTGGGATCGTAAGGTTCACTCTTATGAAGTCTGATTTAGTTGCCTCTATCAAAGTAGTCAGCTTTTTCGTCCACTTTCTGGAAAAATAAGCTTCTTTGGATACTCTAATGAGTTTGGAGACATGCCTTTTACCTTTAGTTTTATTTCTCTCTATCAGTTTATTGCATTATTGAACTCTAGCTTATCTTGGCTACACGGTTTTGACTTTTGAGAAAGTAAAAGGTTGCCTGCTGCCTGCTAGTGCTAATAGAATCTCTTATGGATCATCAAAACCAGCTTCCTAGTTATAGTTTTTTTTTAGGTAGGCTTTGGCTTGACATTTGACAAGATCTTCTCTATAGTGCATTAGAATTTAAATGCATTTTATTTTACCTGAGAGTGCTTCATTGAAATATACCTTGACCGTCTTCGTAAATGCCTTTTGTTTGAACTATTTTTATGCATTTATATGTTCAAGGGCTTCTCTTGTTCAATTCATCCATCTCTTAATTTATTTGTTTTACTTCATTTCCTCAGGAAAACTGCGATCCTGGCTATATCTTTATGGTCCATTGAATTATCTCATGGACCTTCTATCTGCTCATGTAATGCTGCCATCCCTGTTGGCGATTATCATTCTTCTACCTGTGGCATTTAGCGACTTAAACTCAGATACGCAAGCGCTTCTCGCCTTTTCTGCTACTGTACCTCATGGTAGAAAGCTTAACTGGAATCCTGCCTCTGCAGTCTGCATGTCATGGACAGGAATAAATTGCACCGTGGATGGAACAAGTGTCATCGGCGTGCGCCTTCCAGGGATTGGACTCACGGGTCCAATACCTAGCAATACTCTCGGAAGGTTGACTGAATTGAGAGTCCTCAGCCTTCGGTCGAATGTCCTGGATGGGACTCTGCCTGCTGATATCTTCGCTCTCCCGTCTCTCCATTATCTCTTCCTCCAAAATAACAATTTTTCTGGTAGTATTCCAACTTCACTTCCACCGCAAATTGCTGTTCTTGATCTCTCCTTTAATTCATTAACAGGAAGCATCCCCGTAACAGTCGGGAATTTGACTCAACTCACTGCACTGAACCTCCAGAACAATTTACTTTCCGGTACTCTTCCTGATCTAAGCTTTCCTTATCTTAGACGTTTCAATGTAAGCAACAACCTTCTCAATGGAACCATCCCATCTTCTCTTCGGAGGTTCCCGAATTCTTCATTCATTGGAAACTTGTTATGTGGGGTGCCTTTGAGTCCTTGTTCACCAGTTCCTCCACCTTCTCCATCCCCGCTTCCACCTCCCGGGCCTCCTCCTCACAGACAAAGATCCACCAGGAAACTTCCACTGTGGGCTATAATTACCATTGCAGTGGGCGGCGCCCTGCTGCTACTCCTCCTCTTAGCTCTAGTTTTATTCTTATGTTTCTTCAAGAAAAAGCAAAGAGATGATGAAGCTGTTCCAAAAGTGAAGTCTTCTGCTGCGGGGAGGACGGATAAACCAAGCGAAGAGTTTGGCAGTGGAGTACAAGCACCAGAGAAAAACAAGTTAGTATTCTTTGAGGGCTGTTCCTACAACTTTGATCTTGAAGATTTGTTGAGGGCCTCAGCCGAAGTTCTGGGTAAGGGCAGCTACGGGACAGCCTACAAGGCGGTCTTGGAGGAAGCAACAACGGTCGTGGTGAAAAGGTTGAAAGAAGTCATCGTGGGAAAGAAAGATTTTGAACAGCAGATGGAGATCATTGGCAGAGTTGGCCAGCATCCAAATGTCGTCCCTCTGCGTGCTTATTATTACTCCAAGGATGAAAAGCTCCTTGTCTATGATTACTATCCAACTGGAAACCTGGCAAGCCAGTTGCATGGTATCTCCTCTCCTCCTCCCTCCCTTTTTCTTCTCAATGCATTGCAGACATAGTACATGTTTCCTCTTTGATCCCCTGTACTCTTATTGTCTGTACCGTTAATTTAACAGGAAGCAAGACAGCTGAAAGATCTCCACTAGATTGGGATTCAAGGCTGAAAATCTCTCTCGGAGCAGCAAGAGGCATAGCTCATCTTCAATCTACAGGAGGTCCGAGGTTCAGTCATGGAAACATCAAGTCCTCAAATATCATCTTAAACCAAGACCTCGACGCCTGTGTGTCGGACTTCGGATTGGCCCCCCTCATGAACTATCCCCCCACATCGTCCAGACAGGCAGGATACCGTGCCCCAGAAGTGATCGAATCCCGAAAACACACCCAGAAATCAGATGTCTACAGCCTCGGTGTGGTACTCCTTGAGCTCCTTACAGGGAAACAACCCATTCAATCTCCAACCCGCGAGGATGCTGTCGATCTTCCCCGTTGGGTCCAGTCCGTGGTCCGCGAGGAATGGACGGCGGAGGTGTTCGATGTGGATTTGATGAGGTTTCAGAACATTGAAGAGGAGATGGTGCAGATGCTGCAGATTGCCATGGCATGTGTGGCAAAGGTTCCTGACATGCGGCCCAGCATAGATGAAGTTGTTCGAATGATTGAAGAGGTGCGGCAATCTGACTCGGAGACCCGGCCATCTTCAGATGAGAACAAATCCAAGGATTCAAATGTGCAGATCACACCTTGAAATATGTCTTCTCATAGGTTGAAAAAAAATGTATTGATTCTGTGTGTTCAAGTTGTTTTTTTATAGGTCATGTCGTGAGACGATTTGAACATGATTTATAGATGCAATTGTCACTCCATAATCACTAAGTCAATCTTTCTTTATCGTGTGTTCAAGTTGTTGTTGGCAAATTGGGAGTATCAGTTGAGAATGTCCGTGCAACTATGCTATTCATTCCTTGCATGCATGCCTTGGCTTGTGTGTTTTCAATGAAAAGTAGTTTAAAACTTTAAAACACTATCACTTTGTTAATCAGGCTGAGGCATAAATAAATTGGTTTAATTGTCTAACTAAATCAAGTTGGACTTGAAACCTATCAAAAAAAAAAAGTTGGACTTGAATTAATAATCAAAATTTTACTAGAAACTATGCCCAATTTGGGTTAAACCACTCATGGCCCCAATCCAGTGGCTGATCCATACCATAATTTTGTATATATAATTTTTAAAATATATATTAGCAATTATAAGATAAATATAAAAACTAAAAATAATATTAAAAACAATTATATTTAATATTTGTATTTTTTATGTGCATATAAAAGTGCCAGAAATGCTACAGTTGACAAACTTTTTATATATTAAATTTGATAAACAAAATATTTTGGTCATTTATAATAGTCGAAATTATTATATAATACCGGTTTGAAATTCTTGTATGGAAAATATTCTGAACCAATTAAATTTTTTATTTTGACATCTAAAAGTGGTCAAAATATTTTCGGTAATTTTTAATATTTTGAATTGATATTTTTTAATTTTTTATAATGGTAAAGACTTTTATAATTGAAATTTGTGATCATTTTTGTAATTTTCTCCGCGCGAGTATTCCACAGCCGATCTTATTTTAATTTCGGAGAATAACTGTAGCCGAAAAAAATTAATAAGAAAAAATTACAAAGAAGAAATACTACTAATATTATCAGTATTACCTATCAAAAAAATTAAGGTGCCCCCCGTATTGTGTACGCCAGTGCCCCCACCTATGAGTCCAATTAACTCCAGACTATCCTCCGTAAATAATCTTGGTCCCAAGACTGTTCTCTCCGATACCATGTTAGAAAACTGACCCTCGTATCTCGGCTCAAGTCTCGTGTGTACAGGTACGTGTATGGGGTCAACTTAAATAGTAAGATGTAGGCTTCTATTATTAAAACATCGAGTTCAAGTTTATAGATTTTAGCACCATGTTTCTTAATAAATTGATTTAATTTTATTTCTTCAACCAATGTGAGACAAATATTCAACAGGCCCCTGTCTAGAAGCTACACCGGCTACGAACCGAGGTTCTAAGTCTAAGAGACACCCAATGGAACTCACTGTTGCATCATATTATCTCTAACTAGAAATTGCAAAAACGTTTGGTCAGGCCTAATCCATAAGAGCTTTTGGGTTAGATACAGCCCCCTAGATTTGTCAAGAGTATAAAAACTCTCGGATACTGGGGAGGAGTGAGATTATTTCTCTCATTTACCTCCTAAAAAATCTTTAACTCGAAATTAATAAAATAGAATGTACGATGATAGGGAACTAAAAAACTCTCGCGATTCATGTACCCATTATCTGCAAGATAGTAAGTGCCTAAAAAACATAACATACCATTAAACAAGCAATGAAGTAGCTTGAAAACAAATCCAAGCGGCCGAAGGCAATACCTTGAGGAACTTTTAAACCATCTAGGTAACTAAGAGCATCCTTTAATACTCGTGCATCAGCAGCTGACTCCTCCCATCCTGATAGGACGTATACAAAACACTCATCGTGGTCACATACACCTAGGACGTTGACAGCTATTTAGCCCTTCCTCGTCCTGAAGCGTGGTATTTTCTTATTTGGTACATGCACGGGGACATATTTACCGTCAAGAGCCCCGAGACAACCCTTCGAAATATGTAAACACATCAATCGAACCATATAATGAACAGGTTGAACAATAAACTGAACAGGATGAACAATAAACTGAACAGGATGAACAAATAGTTTAAGTTTACCGGGAACATACCCCAATGCTCATCAGTCGAATCCTCAGGTACGGGAATAGGTTGAACAAATAGCTTGAGCTTGACTACCGCGTTTAAGACCTCGTGAAAAGATTTAAATATAGTGCGGGCTGACCTATTGAAATCATACCTAACCGTTCGAAACTTGTGGTTTTGACCAACTATCTTAAGGAACATTGTAATTTTCTCTTTGGCACTAACGTACACATCATCACAAACCATCTACCCAACACGAAGAACAGTACAAAGACGGTAGAATGCTTCCTTTTTCATACGAAGGTTGTCAAAACAGTCAATATCATTTCCTAAACATAGCTTGTTCAAGTATTCTACTTGTTTAGCTATTCGCTGAATTAAAGTATATCTAATACCGTCCGGGCAACACACACGTTTACCTTCTATTTTGTGGACATGGTCAAGTGAGTCTAAGATTGAAAGTAGAGTCAAGACTCCTCGGAAATTCTTTTATTTATCAGACGTCTGGAAAAAACAATAGAAGTCGTAAAAAAAACAGAGTAGCCATGAAATCCAGTCGCAACTTTTTAAAACAGGCTAACAAGTATATTGACAACTCCTACCAGCAACATGTAGGGGCTAATCAGCAGAGTAACTTAACAACTCCTACCAGCAACAGGTAATTCATCTAACCAGTATATTATAATTGAATATTATTGACTAATTAGATCTTTCACTTTATAACATTCCAACATGAAAAGAATACTAGAATACACATAAAACTGTGGAACGTTGATCATAAAATTGTTGGGTTCAAGCATTCAACTCAGAAAGAATAATTCCGCACACAAAATTGAACAGACTGAAGCACAACGCAGTCGAACTGATTTTTGGCCTCATTATCCAGTCAAAACAAAATCCACACACACCAATTACGACCCACGAAATTAGAACAAGATAATCCGAATCCGCACAAACCCAGTGATTCAAATAAAAACGATTCATGAAATGCGAATAAAAACGTACTAACAAAGGAGAATCGAGAATATCTGCAATAAAATCCATTGATTCGTCGAGTCTTGAAGATGAATTTTCAAAGCTAGGGTTCGGCGTTCTTCAATCGCGATCGGGAATGGTTTGATTTTGTAGGTTGAAATGGTATATATATATGAGGTGTGTTTGTAATTTAGATGGAAGGCGAAGGGTATTTTAGTATTTTGAGGTATCAGCCAATCCATAACGCCCTCAATCAGTCATGTTTTTGGGGATTGAAATAACTGTCTGTATCCACCCACCGACATTTTTGGCCTGATTTCGAGAGTTGTACCTTGATTAACTCTCCAAATCAAATGCACAGTAAACAAGTTAGTCAGTTTGATTACGATCGTTAAAAAATGCAATAACGTTCGTAATCAAATGCTAACACATGTTGTAAATGGACCTTTAATCTTAATTAAATGAGACTTGAACACAAAATCTAAAGTATTGATGGAATTACGTAGGATAATGCTAAGTATACGAAATCATATTGTACCAAATTTCTTGTACAAGTTATTTGAGTGCATTCATGTCGTCAAAATTAAAATTCGCCAATCATTAATTTTTATATATATTGAGATAATTTTAGGTCAGTCATAATTTTTGGTTTAATGATTTTATCGAAAAATTATGTGCAAAAACTTTGATCCAAAATAAATTGGATCCCCTAAATACGAAAATTCAGGAAATAATAATAATTTTAAGTATAATGTTGAGGGAGTGCTTCGGGTGATCAGTTTTTTCTTCGGGTGGACAATTTTTTCGTAGCACCATCCGTTTTCGAAATTGATTGCACCATTGGAAAACTTATACATTGTAGATGAAAATCCCCATGCTTTGCGACGCTTTTAGGACTACTTAATCTAAGGAAAAAAATGTGAAACTAAATTAAAGGGTGATAAAGTCGTCGGAATATGAGGATTTTCAGCTACAATATATAAGCTTTCCAATGGCATGATTTAAAAAATGGGTGGTGCTACGAAAAACTGTCCACCCGAAAGGAAAACTGTCCACCCCAACATGATCTATTGGAAGTATTCTGTAATGTTAGGTATATTTTAGGCCTGTTTTGTGCAGAAATACTACTACTTATTCAATTACTTTTTCTAGTACCTCTACTATTACTTCTTCTTATTTTTAGAACCTGTGGTATTTTACGCAAGTGCTTAAAAATAATTAATTAAAATTTTATTTTAATTATATATAACAAATTTAACATTAAATTACTAAAATAACCTTAATCTATTTAATTAAAATATATTTGGTCATAAAATTATTTTGATCTGAATATTATTACAGATATGCCATGCTTATTTTTAAGAAGGAAAAAAAGCAT
>JAOYMZ010092420.1:0-10554 GCA_025802335.1 Pinguicula primuliflora | reverse complement strand
TGAAAAGAAACGGACTTAGTGCTGACCCTTGATGCAATCCTATATCCACCGAAAAATACTTGGTTTCTCCCACTGGAGTCCGCACACTAGTCCTCGCACCCTCATACAGGTCTTGTATAGCCCTCGCCATCATCCATGGAACCATATTGGTTTCTAAACATTCCCAAATAACCTCTCGTGGTATAATATCATATGCCTTCTCTAGGTCTATAAAGACCATATAAAGATTCCGTTTACGTTCTCGGTATTTCTCCATTAGTCGTCTGAGGAGATGGATTGCCTCCATCATCGTCCACCCCGGCATAAAACTAAATTGGTTCTCCTTTACTTGTATTTCTTCCCGTAGCCTATGTTCAATAACTCTCTCTCATAATTTCATAGTGTGACTTAAGAGTTTAATACCTCGGTAATTACCACATTGTTGCACATCCCCTTTGATCTTATAGAGTGGAACTACTACACTACTTCGCCACTCCTCTGGCATCTTTCCTGTCACCAGGATTATGTTAAAAAGAGTCGTTAGCCACTTAATTCCTACGTCTCCTAAAAAGAGGCGAAGCAGCCACAATATTGAATGAAAAAGAGGCGAAGCAGCCACAGTGTTTTGGGCTATTTATCATTCTTATAAATGATTATATCTTATAAATAATTAATAATTAATATAAAATAAATGTAATATATTTAATTTAGTTTATGCGATTTATAAAATAGAAATATATGTTTATGGTTTATAACATTTAGCACTTAGGGTTTATAGAATAGAGTTTTAGATTTTTACGGCTTCATCGCCGTAATATTAAGTCCAGAGTTTTGGGTTTTTTTAGAATTTATAACATTTGACCCTTAGGGTGTATTTTTAGGCAGGTAAATAGGAGAAATACTCCCGCTCCTCCCAAGGATCCGAGAGTTTTTACACTCCCGACTAATCTAAGGGGTCTGCACTCAGTCCAAAGGCTCCTATGGATTAGGCCTGACCAAGCACTTTTGCTAGGGCTTGAACTCGAGACCTCATAGTCAGCAGTTCACCTAATTGCCACCAGACCAAGCTGATTTAGCCCTTAGGCCCTATTTAGTAGACAGGATATAGTGAGATTTTGAAAAATTATCTCACTATATCTTGTGTTTAGTAACCAAGACAGTTTGAAAAAAAAATTCCCGGGTAAAATGGGTTGACCCGGAAAAATATTGGATTTGGATGGATTACGTTTCCTTTCTAAACCTATGGGATTTGTGGGATAATTGGATTTTTTTAGTTAATCCTACACCCCTAAAAACATATATAATCTGCGTACTAAACGTTGGATATATTTTCTCATCCCACTAAATTCCATCTTACTATATCGCACTCATCCCTGCTACTATAAGTTAGGGTTTATATGATAGAGTTTTAGATTTTTACGACGGCGAAGCGGCCGTAATATTAAGCTTAAAGTTTTGGATTTTTTAAAATTTATAACGTTTAACCCCTAGGGCTTATAGGATATGATTTTAAATTTTTACGGCAACGAAATTACCGCAAAATTAAGTTTTTAGGATTAATATATATATTTTATATTTATATTTATTTTATATTTTATGATTTTATATGAGTAATATATTATTTATGTAAAATAATAATAAAGATATGATGTAGCTGAAGTGATAGTTGTTTGAGATTCACGCGAGAGGGAAATGAGAGTGATGTAGAGCACCATTCGAACCTAGCTTGACAATAAAAATTTAAATATTTATTAAAATTACCTCTACCATGGATGCACCTGAGATGTCACCGGAATTGCCATAACCGGCTCCCTCTCTTGCACAGCCGTCCCTATGTTTAGAACGAAACCAATTAACTTACCCAAAATACAAAATTCATACCATGGATTTGCAACGGTAAATTCCTTATATGCGATCACAACATAATTACTTGTTTCCTAAAAAAGAACATAAATGCACAGATTTTATCGTATTAATTTAAATGAATTTTTTGTAATAAAATCATTTTGCCCGTTTTCTGATTTTTCCATCCTCCGGACATCACCCCATTCCCAGCCATCTGCTCTATAAATTAACACCCCGTCAGGTCAGGCCCTGTCTCATCTCTGTCCTGTTCAATTCTCAAAATTATTACATAAGCAGAATCAAAATTATTACATGAAGCAGAAGCGGTTATTTATACTGCTTCCCACGTGCTTCTGGGTACTCTCCCTGCCCAACGCCATAGTTTTGCACCCCGCATTTGACGAATCTTTCTTCATCCCTCAGTCTCAATTCGGATTTTGCGATAGTTTCCAAGTATTTCAAGATGTTATTGGCAGGTAATTGAGTTCGCTCCTCTTGTCTTTGTTGCAAATTTGTTACAAAAATCAAATCTTTGCTTCTGGGCTTCCGAGATTTTGTGGATTTCGCAACAACAACAACAAAAAATGGTGATGGAAGTGGTGCACGAGGAAGATGGTATGCAATGTACAGACCATCCATACAAAAGTAGCAGTACCCCAGGTGGGATTTGTGCATTTTGCCTTCAAGAGAAGCTAGGAAAGCTTGTTTCTTCCTCATTTCCAGTGGCTGTTTTTCCTTCGTCCTCTTCTTCTCCTTCTCCTTCCTTTAGATCTGATTTCGGTGGCAGCAGATTGACCGTTAAAGACCCATATCTTGCTTCATCCTCTGCCAGCTCTCATAGCAGGCAAAGAGTAATGTTGCCTTTTGTTAAAAAGAAACAAAAGAAAGATGAAGTAGCAGTAAGGGTTGAAGACTCAGATTCAGATTCCACCACTAGTTTCTTCATTAGAAGTAAATCCACCAAAACCCCAAGAAGAAGTATGCATTTTCTTGATGAAAACTATGCAGAAGACAACAACAGCCCACAAAGAAGAGGTTTCTGGTCATTTCTTTACTCATCAAAGCATTCTGCTGTTGTCTCCAAGAAATGCGATAGAGATCTAAAAGATTCCAACTTTACACCTGCCACACCAAGCACTGTGAGCAGCACCGTGGGATTAAAGGAGAAGAAAAGTGAAGGCTTTGTGATGGTGGATGAAAACGAGAGCTCTGATGAGGCTTCATTTGACAGGAAGGTTTCAAGATCCAGATCTGTTGGCTGTGGGAGCAGGAGTTTTTCAAATGATTTGTTTGGGAGGATTTCAACAGGTTTTGGAGATTGCACTCTCCGGAGAGTTGAATCTCAGAGAGAAGGAAGGCAACAAAAAGTACACTCACTTTACAAAAACGGTGGAAACATTGGACAAGATGGCATCAAAGAAAAGGTAAGATGTGGTGGGATCTTCAGTGGATTCATGATAAATTCATCTTCATCTTCTTCGTCGTATTGGGTTGCGTCCTCAGTTCACGATGGTTCAACTAATGTGAATGGAAAGTCATTCTCAATGGGACATATTAGACATCATACGAGGAGCAAAAGTTGGGCGTGGGTACTTGCAAGTCCAATGAGAGCTTTTGGCAAAACTCCTACGCGGAAAGGGGAAGCTTCTTCGATCAAGAATTCAACTCCTAACTTGTCTGCAATACCTTCCTTGTTAACTGTGCGAGGATGAAAGACACATATGAATAGAGCTGCTACTACTAGTGCATGTTTTGCGACTCATGCTCTGCATTTTTCAGTGGATTGCTTTCTCATGTTCATTTTTCTTGGCTTATTTGATGCAGTTTTTGGTTGGATTCTAATCATAAGGCCTAAGATTGTTGAGTATGGAGCTGCTTCTATGCCTTGTATTAATTTGCAGGATGTAAATTGAGAAATATGATCATGCATTCAGAATAATGCTACTTGTATCTTTATTTCTGACCATATTTATAAATTATGCATCACAATCACACATTAAAAAATAATTGTAGTTGTGTGTGTCGTTGATATGCTTGTCACATTATGGAATTCATAAATACGATCAAAATTGAGCGGTACATGTAGCATTATTCTTAACCGTGCATCGTTGTAGTACTCAAAAGCTGGTCAATATCCTTTTCTCTCCTCCCTGCGTTGGTACTCAGAAATTGATTGTATCACTTCATTGTATGGGTTAGCTGGATAGAAAATGGGCTCGAATCTAATTCAAGTTTGAGCCTCGTATATATAGGTGAGCGTGTGTGTCAACTTAAATAGAGATACGTGAGTTACTGATTAAAAAGTTGAGCTCAAGTTAATATAGTGTAGCAACATATTTATATTTAAGCTGGTTAATATTTATGAGCGACATATATGTGCGATATTTCAACAATCCCACTAGATATTTCAACATTGCTTGCAACTTTTCATGCAAAAACTATTGAGACAATTGGAGGTCCCTCTCTATCTAGATGTAATGTTGCCAAAACAGAGCTCATCTATAGCAGACGAAATAAAGATAAGAAATTGGCACGAAAACTAACGTGGCTGCATAAGATTTAAATGTGTTGTAACCCACACATTTATAAATTCCATCAGATTCGGCCACTCATGATTTGGTCCGATTTTCTTATGGTCTTTTCGTCCAAGACTTTCACTGCCAAAACTGATCACCAAACAAGTTTTGAAGTCACGAATGACGAGGTTTGCACGTGTGGAACTTGGAATTGGAAGGAACCTCATGGTCTTAATGCAAATCATAATGGAAAAATGAGATCAGGAATAGCAAACAAATCAAAGTTTTCAAGGGTCAAAGTGTTGCACATGTTTTGGTAGGTAAGGAAGGACACAGTTGAAAAACGGACTGTCATGGAATATACAGCTTGTCCAGCAAATGCATAACTATTGCTCACTTCCCCACTGATATATTCTACTATATTTGAAACAAAAAATCAATGTTCTTGATGTACTCATCATTGATAGACATGGGGTTATAGTCTTTTGTTCATAAGTCCAATCAAATCCAGCTTGTTGGCAATTCAATCCAGTTCAAGTATTCTTTGTGGTCGTTACTAGACGTACGTATACAATTGGGCAGTTCGTGTTTCACGTCAAGGTATCCATCCAAGTAGAAAAAGAGTTCCCCCTTTAAAGAACAGGCCAAGTTGGGTGCCGATATTGCACAGCTATTCGGCAACCCAATCAGATTGATTTTGCGTGTTCATATACAAGCGGTGTGATGCACCACATGAATAGCGGTGCGCTATATAAGTATCCCGCTAAGTTATGTAAAGACATGCGCGCCCCATTGAAGTTGGATTGGGGTACCTGTTGTGAAAATAGGATCGATAGAGCCAAACTGCAGCTAATAATTTGTAGTAAATAATACTGAAGAAAAATTGGACACACGGATTTACGTGAAAACCCCCTAAATAAATCAGGGGAAAAACCACGGGTAAGGATAGAAGAATTCCACTATGAAAGAATATAGGAGTTACAATCTCTTTTGACCACTAGGAGATACCACATGTAATCTCTCTAGAGCATAAAGAATAAATACTCAAACTCTCTATTTTTCTTTCTAGTATTTCTCTCTGTAACGAGATTCGAAGATTTTGGGATGATGAAACAAATGAATGAGTTCATCCTTTTATAGGGGATAAAACGCGTGAAAATAGTAGTATGAACTATTTAAAAATGTGCACCGTCCACCGTCCATGTTTCTCATCTCCGTCCTTTTTTTTCCAACATTTGCATCATGTGGCAATAAATGCCCACATGTGCCACTTGCTGACAATAACAAGATGGAACTCCGATTGAACTTTGGAAATCGGTGTGGATAGCGGTTGCATGTGAGATATGGAAAACAAGGAACATGGAAGCACTTTCAGAATCAAACACAAAAAACAGAACAAGTCGCAGATCGGGTGAAGGAGATTACCTGGTTTTGGTGGAGATCGAGATGACGAAAATTGCGGTGTCATGAAGATGACAGATATGGAGTGATTGGGCTGGAGGGATGGATGAAAGGTCCTCTGCCAAGGAAATGCGCATGATTAATTTAGGAAGCCAAAATCAGGTTGGGCTTAAGGCCCAATTGCAAACCAAAATTGTGTAAATATTGTTAATATTTTCTTTAATACAAAGTTATTGCTTATCGGGAAAAAAAGGAAATAAGAGTCTGTTTTTTTTAGGTAGGTGATTATAAGAGCCTGTTAGAATAGATAACCAAGATTGCAATTGATACCATATTCTTTTTTAATTTATACTAGATAAATAAAAATTTTATAATTCTTCATTAAGTCTAGTTTACTTTGACTGACGAATGAATAACGAGAGTGAACATAACTCTCGTTTGGGATCGATTTTTAAATTTTGGATTTATTTTTATTTTGGTTTTGAAAAATTTAATAGAAAATAGAAAAGCTATGTGCATCTTCTTTTTTTTTTTGATAGGTAAAGCTATGTGCATCTAAATTTGAATAGTCTAGAAAAAAGGTCTGTTTTAAAGTATAAACTAAAATTGGATTAGTTTTTTTTTATTAGTGAGCTAGAGGACACGTCCATTTTCACCGGCTACAGGTTCGGCAACCGGTAGTCGAGGTACGGCCGTATCGATCAAATAAATCAATAACGTCACCTTTGCTGTAGTAACCTCGGATGTACCTCCGGTCACTGGGTCCACTAATATTTTTTAAGCTTTAATATAATCTAGTTTTTATCTTAGTAAATCTTAATATTAGTGGAAATAATATTTGTATGTCAAAAGTGAAAGGAAATATTTTTCACTACCAACAAAGTTCAAAATGTGATTTGGAAGAAATGAGAAATGACAAAACTGCGGTACAACCTCAATAAGCAGCTTACATAAACGGTTGCAAACACTCCTTAAAACTCTTGTTATCTTGTATATACTTTTGATTAAGAATATTAATATTTTTATAGAAATATATATGACAAATATTGTGATGTAGTGTCGTTAATATCACTACAGATTGGTGTATTTGAAAAATTAACCTTGGCTACATCATCGAAGCTGATGCACTAGTTTCTATTTTGCAGAGAAATGTCAGACTTCTTAAACTATATAAGTTCAACCAATATTTTCAAAAAAAAATTTAATAATAATAAGTTCACCCACTAATCATTTATCAGCCGCCTGGAGTACCAAAGCGGCCCTCCTTTTTTGTTTTTTCGGTAAGAAGTGGCCCCTCTTTCGACTGCATCCCATTGAACTGGAGAAATATTTAGGAGAACCACTCGTTCTTGATGAGTTTGACATTTTACGGTGAGGGAGAAACAATACGTTTAAGTATCATGTTCTTAGCCAGATTGCTCGGGATGTGCTTGCAATCATAATAACCAATGTTCCATCGGAGTCCGCATTCAGCATAGGAGGACGAGTGTTGAGTAGTTTTAGGAGTTCTTTAACATCTGGTACAACTGAAACACTTATTTATGCCCAGAGTTGGGTGAAGGCAGTGCCGATCTTAGAGCTACTTTTGATGTGGGTTCTAAGTTGAATCTGGAGGACGGTATTTGAAGGATGATGCAGGGACGGAAGATCCTATCGCGATCGACATATTTGAAGGGAATATATTATAAATTATATATATTTTATATTTTATAACCTAATGTCTTTGCATATATTTTGTATTTTAAGGAGAGTTCTGTAATGATCCAATGAGTTTTCTCAACGAACTAAGATGAAGCATTGGTGGAATGGAAGGTGGATGACAAACAAGTTTGATAATCTAGACTTAGATGATTTTAGACTTTGACTAATTTGATCCTTATGCCTTGATATTTAGTTTAAAACTTTGATCCTCGCAATTTGTTTGAATTGGAATGTTGATGTGGTTACTGTATTCGTTCATTACTTTGTTTGTATCGTTGTTATATTTGATACTTTGATGGGTGTTGAAGGATGATGTTTTGCTTGTATAGTTAGAGAGTTTTTTTAACATGAACACACAAGACTGCAAAAAATATGCCCTCACAGTCGGTACCGGTACCGGTACAATCTGCGTCTGGTACCAAAACTTGTCCTGCTTTTTTATAGGTCAATTCAAAGTATCAAAAAACACTGTTTGAGAGTTCGGCCGTTTCGACCGCCTAGGCGTCGCCTAGGAGGCCAAAAATGCATGGCCGTCCCGAATTTATCCTGAGCGGTCTGGCTAGGCGCCCAGAGGCGGCAAGGCTACCGCCCTGGGGTCCTGAGAGGCCGCACTGACCGTCCTGGCAGCCGCGTAGGGCCGCTTAGGATGTCTAGGAGACAGTCATCTTGAACACTTATACTAGCGTGAATTTTTTTGAAATGAATTGTATTGATTTTTCATAAACTTATAACATTATATCTTAATGCATCATGATCTATTTTGGACAATTGTTTTTTATTTGTGGTGAAAAATAATTCGTAACCCGCTTGTTCCCTAGGTGACCAACACCAGATTCGCAAAAAAACGACTCTAATTATATCAACGTTAAATTTGCATCAAATAAGTTTACAGTACATGGATATGGGGTAAACAACCTCGAATTTGCGTATTTTTGATATCATATGACTCTCCTTAATAGTATTTGGTTAATTATTTGTGTATGCATTTACGTATACTTGTAGTTTTATAATATTAATTATTTAAATTTATTTATTTTATTAATATATACAAATAAAATAAAATGAATTTGAAAAAAAGTTGGTACGTTATTTTGAGCTACCAGATCTCTTCGCCTGGAGAGTACTACAAAACTGAATTCCAACAAAAGATAATTTAATGAGACGAGGGGTAAATTGCAGCGGAAATCAAATGTGCCCGCTTTGTGAGGGGGAGCAAGAAAAAATAGGCCATCTATTCTACCAATGTGGATATGCAAATGAAATCGGGAAGAAGCTACATCAATGGATTATGAACAAAGAATCAACAATACATCACGAACCATGGGAGAACTTCGCTCATCACATGAGCCTCATTCGCCGGAGGTCGGACGCTGATTTGTGGAAAGCAATGTGGATAACAACTAACGGGCACCTTTGGAAAGCAAGGAATCAGAAAATTTTCGTACAATTGCAACAACCAAAGGAAGAAACATTCGACCGGATCCAAATTCATACCTGGGAACTATTCCGAATCCAGCATTTGCTTCGTGGATATACGATTGCGGAATGGATTAGAGGCCCCGTTCACTGTCATATGATAGATTTTGCTAGCTAGCTCACGATTTATGTAGAATGGCGATCCGAGTGAACTTCGCGCGGAGTTATGTTCTACGGATTTCTTCTCCTGCGATTTGGGGGAGATGAAAATGTACATAATGTAAATATTTGTTTTAATTAATAAAAATTCATTTTGCTTTGCTAAAAAAAAAGATTCTACCAGATCTCCACTACTACCAAAAATTTTGAAGAATTAATTAGACTATTATTTTTTTGTGTTGAAAATATGGATAATTAAAATATGAACCCACATAGCAAGGTAATGATTCTTGGCCAGAAAATTCTGAAGATCAAAGGATGCAATTTTTGGGCGTTTTGTAACAATTTTTTTTTCTTCTTTTTCGAATATAGTCTTTAAGGTTTAGAGAACCCAAATTGGATAATAGTTCAAAATCAACCATTAGATCGGTAGATGCCCCTTAGGGTTTAGGGCATCCAAATCGGGCAATAGTTCAATAACAACCATTATATTGTCAGATGATCCCTAGGATTTAGTGCACCCAAATTGAGTAATAGTTCAATCTCAACAGTCGACTGGTGAGATACCCTAAAATTTAGATGTCCCAGATTGTATCAAAATTAAATTTGGAACAAAATAATTGATAAAAACAGCACAGTAAAAATTGTATTTGAAAATTTTCTTTTTTGAGCAAGACGACGCAAAACTACGTTGTTTTGCAACATGGCCCGAAAATTCTGGAAAACTTTTCTGCCATATATCACTACTATTTTTTTAGATAGGTAAATTGGGCAGAATTCTTCATCTCCTCCTCAGGTTCCGAGAGCATGCACTCCCGGCTAACCTGAGGAGTCCACACACAATTCGAAAGCTACTCTGAGTTAGGTCTGTCCAAATATGCACGAGTCTTGAAACCTTTGAGTCAATAAATTTACCTGGTCACTTTGCATGATCTCTCATTCTTTCTTTTTTTCAACTTGAATTCAAAATTGGAACATTGCGTAAAACAAGTCCTTGCTAGATTTGATCCACTGGGGATCGTTGAATGAAGTACATAATTTTGTTTAATTAATCACATTGTGGCCAATGACACTTTAGTAGTAAAACTTCTTTTCTTTTTTACTTTCAAAAAATATATGTATGTTTCTATTTGTTTGGTTGGATGGGGCACCAACCCCCTTGGCTCCATCATCGAAGCAGCCGCACTAGTTTCTATTTTATATGGTGATATCAATTTTGCTAAGAAATGTCTTGACTTCTAAAACTCAATATGTTCAACCAATATTTTCCAAAAAAAAAAAGTAATAATAATAATAAGTTCAACCACTAACCATTTATCAGCCATAATACCTAGATGCTGGAGTTAAAATAAGTGCTTGATTAGCCGCCTCGAGTAACAAAGCGGCCCTCCTTTTTTTGTTTTTTTGGTAAGTGGCCCCTCTGTGGACTGCATCTCGTCGAGCATGTCGGGTTGCGGGACCGTAAGGAGGAGGGAGAGGTCCATCTTTGACATCGATGGAAATCCCACGGATCTTGTATCCCAATGGAGGGAGAACC
>JAOYMZ010092419.1:0-10554 GCA_025802335.1 Pinguicula primuliflora | reverse complement strand
TGTTCGCGAGCCCTTAACGAGCCGCTCGCGAGCTTTAATATAATAATATTATATTATTTAATTTTTTATATATATATTAAAAAAATCAAAAAAATCAAAAAAATCAAAAAAATCAAAAAAATAATAAAAAATAATAAAAAGCTCATGAGCTCGTTCGTGAGCCTGTTCGCGAACATGTTCGTGAGCTCGGCTCGTGAGCTCGTTCATGAACAGGCTCGCAAACAGGCTCGCGAACCGCTCGCGAACAGGCTCGAACCGAGCTCGAACACCGAGTTCGGCTCGCTAAGCTTAACGAGCCGAGCTCGGCTCGGCTCGTTAAGCTCGTGAGCCGGGCTCGAGCTCGGCTCGTTTACAGCCCTAGTTATCATGCGGGTTCATAGAGGCGATGTGGCACAATTCTGGCTGACAGATTGGACTGGAGATGGAGTATTCGCAACACTTTACTCAGACTTATTTAGATTGACGAGCAGCAGGAATATCACTGTAAGTAATGCTATAGATAGTGAATCAAATCCAGGGCAGCTGCAACTTATTTTCAGGCGAGAGTTGAGGATTTGGGAGCAAGCAAGGCTGGCAATCCCCCAGGAACAGGTCAGGATGAATGGCACTGGAAGAATGATCCGACTGGAAAGTATACGATGAGATCAGCCTACTGTGTTATACGAGCGTTGGCTGATGGAGAGCCGGAGAAGGAGCAGCGGGCACGCCTCGCTGCAGCCTGGGGAAAGGTGGCGCCGTTAAGGGTTCAAACGTTCAGCTGGAGAGTGCTTCAAGGGAGAATAGCGACCATAGATAATCTAAAAGTCAGGGGAATTCAGGTGGAAGATCCAGCAGCAAGATGTATATGGTGCGGACTAGAAGAGGAGACTATCCAGCACCTGTTTTGGGACTGCTCGCACGCAGAATAGATATGGGGGCGCATATCATGTTGGATGCGGATAACACAGGTGCAGTTTGAGAGTGTACAGCAGCACTTCGCAGAGTTAATAAGCAAGTTTCCAAGAAAGGCGCAGAGGGCCATAACAAAGGCAATTTGGCAAGGTACAATCTGGTATATCTGGAAGGAACGAAACATTGTGCGGTTCGACGGAGAAGGCATCACTGATGTGGTGGAAACCTTGAAACATCAGGTATGGTACTGGGTGAAAGCCCATAAATTAGGATCGTCGTTGGTAACAATGAACGACTGGATGGTCTCAGCTTAAGTGCTTCTCCGACCATGATGCATCAGGAAAAGCACAGCCTCCCTTCCTGCATTCTTAGCATATATCTTGTCCTGGCAGAGTGTTAGCAAAGTCTGGTATAGCTATAGTTTCTGTCTTGCAGTACCTGTTTTATTATTGTCTTAGAATAGTTTGGTTTGGTAGTTTCGTTAGCATAGTTTTAGTATCACATATGCTTTTATGTGCAAAGTCTGGTAGTTTCGTTTGCATGACCTGGGCATAGTTTGGCAGCTTAGTAGAATAGTTTGGTTTGGTAGTATTGCAGTTTCGGTTTTGCAGCTCGGTAGACATATAAATAATGTTTATTTGATTGAATGGAGTCCCTCAATTATAAAGAAAAAAAACATTATTCTTTACAAAAAAAAAAAAAAAAAAAAAAAAAAGACCCGACCAAATTAAAAAAACCCTTCTTCCAAACCCAAGAAACTCTTCTTCCCAATTTCAGCATTGGAATCCCTAATACCAGAAGAAGCATCGACCGCCGTACTCCTGTCCCCATTTCTCGGTGGAGATGACGGCAACAACCCGCGAAGAGTTCACGTTCTAGACAGTAAGGACGATATCATACTTTTTATTAATTTTCTCCCCTTCCAAATTTTTCCTTCAAGAATTCACGTTCCCTGTGTTTATGCTGACGAAATACAAAGAGTT
Source organism: Pinguicula primuliflora (assembly GCA_025802335.1). Taxonomy (NCBI): domain Eukaryota; kingdom Viridiplantae; phylum Streptophyta; class Magnoliopsida; order Lamiales; family Lentibulariaceae; genus Pinguicula; species Pinguicula primuliflora. The sequence goes on along the minus strand of JAOYMZ010092419.1, from coordinate 8,680 downwards.
CACGTTCCTTGAAGGATGATTTGTTTTATTACACTTGCTAAATGTCTTTTTAGTTGTCCTGTAGTGGAGGGGCGTCCAAAGCAAAATTTCTTTTCGTTTCTACAGATTTTATATCCCTTACATTCTCATTTAGACTCAAGGACCTTCAGTACCCTTTTCTTGTAGTGTAAGAGTACTTTGCTTATTTGTATTAATGTTTGGCAATTGGCAATATTTTCAGAAAAGGTAACTATTTAACTTCCATGATTGGCAATGTAGTATTCATGAACTATCCACCAATTATAGTTACGGCAATATTTTCACAGTTACAGTAAACTTAAATTACATATGAAGAGTAATTATCCTTCTTCCGTACAATATAGCATTACTTTGATTTAAGCATCTTAGTGACTTGTGAGGGTATTACAGTATGATCCTAGTGAAAATTTTGAATATTTTGAGCCTTACACATCAGGTTTATGCCGAGGACTCTGAGGACATGGACTCACTGACCTTTGGAGCACAAGGTTTCTTCGCCATTTACAGGTTTCGAAAAAGATCAGATAAATGTCTTTTTAGTTTTCCTTGGAGGTGTGTGTTGATCAGATATCTTTCTCATAAATGGACAGTTCATATCCGTGGAGCAACAAATGAAGACGTGAGGTTGATATTCACCAACTTTTTATTCTAGAGTTATCAACTTGTGCAGTGAGACAAAGTGAAAGCCAAAGAGCTTTGGACTGGGAATCAATACTAAAGGTGGCATCTGGTGCAGCTAGAGGCATTGATCAAATGAAGCTCATCCATGGAAATATAAAAGCCTCATGCAGATGTGCAGATTGCTCTTTGGCTTAATTTTTGGTTGCATAGTTTCCTTGATTGTTGTAATGTACATTACCACAAACGATTGTGCTGACAGGTTTAGCATTTGTTGTAATGTGAAACTAATCCATGGAAATATAAAAAGCCTCAAACGATTAAGGCCATGCCGATACCATTCTTCACCAACAAAAACCATTCATCCAACCAAAATAATATCCATTGATCAAACAAAAGCAAAAAATATCCCTTCATTCAGCGTGAACAAATAAGAATATACTAAGTCTCCCCACAACACTGGGTTCTTTAACTAGTAGGAGTCCCACCAAAAGATGCATTAATGCCTTCACCATTGTTCCATTTCATCTGCCAAAAAAATAATTCATTCACAACAAGTAGAATTAAAATACAACTTAAATACTTTTAATTTACTCACATGCTGATAAGCCGTGGACAAGTCCTTTTGTCATGCCCAGACAATTGACAAATGTGGCAACTTCTCCTTTTATTGTAGTGTACGAGTACTTTGCTTATTTGTATTAATGTTTTCCACATGATCCATGTTTATTTCAGCTTGTATGTTGCTAATTGCTAATTTTTTGTTTGAAACGTGATTTGGTTTATTCCAGCGTCTATGTTGCTAATTTAATTGCAGGATGAATCCAAATGATAGCTCATCTTCATTACATCATCACACTCCAAAGGTTCGGGCCGAACTTGTGCCATTCGTGAAACAAGTATTTGACAATTTAGATGATGCTATCGAATTCTACAACAATTATGTTACAGAAGCTGATTTCAGTACACGGATTAACCATAGCTAAAAGAGGTATGGAGGTGCCATAACATGGAGGGAATATGTCTGTAGCAAAGAAGGAAAGACAAAGCTAACCTAACAAGTGAAAAACACACAACGACGTCGAGGAATCACAAGAGAGGATTGTGGTGCCAGATTAGTTGTCGTTTTGAATCGGTCAACCGAGAAATATATGGTTTCACAATTTGTAGAGGTTCATACTCACTGTCTTACGACACCGAGGAGGGTTCATTTGTTGCGGTCTCACCGCACGGTAAGTAAGATAAAAAGGAATTTAACAAATCAACTATCACAAGCAAGCATCTCGGCATGCAAACAAATGAAAATTTTGGAGTTAGAGGCGGGCGGTTTGGAAAATGTTGGTTTCATGCCTAGAGATCTTTATAATGCGAGAAGGGACAGTAGGGAATGCTTGGTTGGACATGATGCCAAACTCCTAAAAGAGTATTTGGAGAATGAGGTCGACAAGAACTCGAATTTCAAGGATTTCGAGTTCCTGGTGACTGGTCCCTTGAAGACACTCGGAAAGACTTCCGCGGTTATGTTTCGGGAAGCAGACTTCTGGCCGGACAGGGGAGATCGCCTGCGGCGGCCTATCGTGAAGGATTGTTTGGTAGAACTCAATACATGGGGAGAACTAACCCAAAGATCTCAAGGGAGGGAGACCTTCACCAATGTAACGCTAAAAGGATAGCTTTTATTCAATCAAAGCTTGAATCCTTGGTACAATGCGAGTCCCTTTAAATAACCTAGCACTAACTGACTAGATAAGGAAGAAAACCGAATAGATATGGAAAAAACTAAGAGATAAGGAAAAGAATAATTATTATAAATCTAGGTGAATTTTCACTTCCCGCTATTTGCTGATTCTGGAGATCTTTAGCCGGTCCACGCTTTTGATATGTGATGATATCCTACGGCCAGATCCGTTTGGGCCAAGGCCTAACAATACCCTCCGTTTGGGCCGAGGCCTGACAATACCCTCACATATGGAGAATGAGGTCGACAAGAACTCGAATTTCAAGTTTTCAATCAAAGAGGATGATGAGGGTTGGTTGACCCACTGCTTTTGGACAATTGCGAATTGGAGACAAGCATACCAAAATTTTGGTGATGTAATTGTGTCAATTGTTATTCAACGAACATATGTATCTACAATTATAGGAGAAAGTAGATGAATTGATCTTTTTATTACAATTTAGGAGGTCTAAACTAAACAACGAACGAAAAAATTTAGTATTATTTTATAAATTTGTAAGAACCGCGCACAAATTCGAAATTAAAGTTATTTAATTATTTTTTAACTGTAGCATTATATATTTATTAAACAATACATCAATTTAGAAATACAATAACTTTAATCATAATATATGCTAGAACAACTAAACTAATATAAATAGAGATTTTTTGGCAACCTCATTTTCTTCGTCCTCACTATCTTTGACAACCATATTTTCTTCATCTTCAGAGTCTGGTACAACCAAATTTTCATAATCTTCCAAATCTTCTGAGGCATTATCAGGTACCTGATTAACTTCTTCCTCATCGGTTGAATAAATAATGTCTGCCAGGTCATTTAACCATGCGTATAACTCAGTCCATCTGCTAGGGGAGTGGAAGCCATCACACTGATATAAGCCGCATTCACAATCCTCAGTACATCTACTAGTGTCCCCGATAGGGAACATTGTCCATTCTTCAACAACCTCTTTTTCCTTAGCATTTTTTTGGGGCATTTTTTGAAGGAACCCTAGTGCTGTTCTGAGCGACAAAAAACTGTGGATTTGTATTGTGGTGTAGGGTGAAGAAAACGATGCCCCTTATATACTAGGCACCGCGGTGTTACCAGCAGCGTGGGTTTTCCCGCGCAATACCACGTAGCATGGGAAAATAAGAAATCTATTTTCATATAATTTTGTTTATTTTTTTTATTCTTTCTATATATTTTTAAGAAGCGCGCGAGGCTGCAGCGCGTTCTTGCTAATCCGTGATTAACAAAACTACACGCGGTTTTATTGCCGCGCTCAAGCCTACAGTGCAGTTTAAGAAGTGTGTTGTAGGCAATAGCACGATGCCTTGCCGCTCTGCTACCAGCAGTGCAGCAGTGCATTTGGCAAAAGTCTTTGTCCTGACAAGGCAAAGACGTAAATTCACTTGTGCTTGTATAAATCTCATGATTACTAGTCACCCATCAGCTAAAAAAAATGATTCCCAATGGTTATTCAAATAATACGAACTCTAACACTAAGTGAAAGGTTCGAGCGTTATCAAGTAGGAGTATCTGTTTGCATTAAGCTCATGATTAGTTGGGCAAAATCCGCACATGCTTATCAAAAAAATAAAACTACCCAAATAAATGTAGTGAATTTTGAGTTCCTTTTTTTTGGTCTGTGAACTTTGAGCTTCTAGAATCGAAGATGTCGAAGTGGGCCAATTTTTTACGATGGCCGAGTCAGACTAATGTTTTTGTAAAATGTCACGCGACGTTGGTGTCATCAGCGTCGCACTTTTTGCCGCCGGTGCCACCAGCGATTTGCTAATATGACGCTGATGCCACCAGCATTTGAGGTTAAGAAAAGATTTTAAATTGTTAAGTACAAATTTTGGTGGCACCAGCATTTGCCTTCATCTGCCGCTGGTGCCACCAGCGTCAAGACCTAGACGACGCTAGTGACACCAGCGGCCCAACAACAGGTGCCGCAAATGGCACCAGCGTCCCTTCGAATAAAATACAAACATGCAGAGCACCAGCGCAAGGTTGGATGATTATATATAAGCTTACACCATTTTTCATAAGCTTACACCAGTTGAAGAATTGCATAGCATAATTTGACGTAAGTTGTTGCTATTATTATTTTGCTATAATTATTTTATAAATTTTATTAATTCATTAATATTTTTTAATATATTTGCATATATTGCAATTAGGCACTATAGAGGATATTCAGAGTTTTCTAACTATGATTTTAGTGAATGGGAAACATAATATTCATTCCCTGATTTGAATATACCCAAGTAGTCTATGTGTACTGGTAGTAATTCTACCCTTTATTATCATGATTTCACACAATCAACGAGTCAATTTGTATATCCTTCTGTATCTGCATCACAAAATATCACAACATTTATTGAGCCACAAGCTGACACTGAAGGATCAATAGAAGTGGAAGCAATAGAGTTTGAACCTAAAAGTGATGATGAGGGAGAAGACATGCGACCTGTACCAGTACGTTCTTGAGTAGATCAAATGTATCCTAGTGATACTATGGATATGAACGTCCCGTGGCATCATGATACATATCTACTAGCCAGTGACTCGATTCGTATTCCATCACCCTTGACACCAATAGATATGATGATGACACTTGTTTAATAGAAGAGGGACAATTATTTAGAGATAAGGTACATTTCCAGCATGTTGTAGCAAAATATCATATTATGCACGTACAAAGAGAATTTTGAGTGTATAAAAGTGATCCAAAAAGATGGATGGTTGAGTGTAAGAGCCCCGGATGAGCGTGGATGCTTATTGTGCATTATAGGGCTATCGGTTGCAAATGGCAAATCAAACACATTAGACCTGCTCACAGTTGTTCTCCAAGTTCAATGACCGAATATCACTATAATTTGTCAAAGAGTTTCGTGGCACAAGAGTCGCACGCCCTTGTAACTAAAAATCCCGGTACATTACACTTATTCTATCAAATTGTACACATTGAGTCATTATATTTGGCTTACCCATTTTTTAATAAATGACTATTAGTGTTCTACCACAACAATTAATTCAGAACAAATATGGCTTTGAGATCAAGTATTCAAAGGCGTGGTGGGTCATTCAACGCGCGAACGAGATGGTGCATGGGACGTGGACATCATCGGTATCGAATTTGCCCACTTACTTGGCCGCCCTACAACATTGGAATCTTGCTAATGTTGTTGAGTGGAAATTTGAGGATAAAAGCGACCCGAATTTGAAAAAATTGAAATTCGTGTTCTGGGCTTTTGGACCATGAATCAATGGGTACCAACATTGTCTCCCCATTCTATCAGTGGACGATACACATTTATATTGTCCTTACAAACAGAAATTGCTTGTCGCTGTTTCAATGGACGTCAGCGGACATATATTATCAGTTGCATTTGCACTGGTAGATGAAGAGACTTGAGAAGCATGGGTCTGGTTTCTTGACGTGTTAGCCCATCATATTACCAAAGGTAGGTTGAGTTGTTTTATTTTCGATAGAGGAAAGGGTGTCGTGGAGGCCATCCCTTTAGTACATGCATTTAACGGTGAGAGAGGTGTATCTCGATACTGTCTTAGAAATATATCTTCCAATCTGAATGCAAATTGCAAAGATGAGGTGGCGAAGAAGATGGCATGGATGGCAGGATCACATACCAGCAAACGAAAATTCCATGCACAGATGAATGAAATAGTAAGCAGGAATCAGGCAAAGTATGAATACTTGGCTAGAATTGATCGTCAGATGTGGACACTCGCATATGATGTGGGATGGCATTATGTTATTATGACGACCAATCAGCTAGAATGCTTCAATGGTGTTCTTAAAGGCGCATGTAGGTTGTCAATTACTTCGATCATGAAACAGACAAAAGCCAACTACATTAACTACTTCAAAGCACGTAGAAGTGATTGCATGCGCATGACTTCATCACTGGATGCATGGAGCGATAGCAAGGGCATTTTATGCTAAGGGTACTGCCCCTGCACATAGACATAATGTGATCCCATATGATTCACTTGATTGTGGAGCCAGATTACACGCACAAGTCGAGACATCTGGGTCAGGTGAACTGCATCATGTTGAGTTATCACAGTACACTTGCTCGTGTGGAATGTGGTCATGGTTTGGTATTTCATGCTCGCATGCCATTCAAGTTAGTGGTTTAATTTAGGGTTTAAGGTTAATTTTGGGGTTAATGGTTAATTTGGGGTTAAGGATTAATTTTGGGGTTAAGGGTTAATTTTGGGGTTAATTTATTAATTTAATTGTAGGTTTGTCGTAAGTATCGAAAGGACCCCATGGATTAATACATCCCAGCAATGACCATTCAGAAGCTCATGGAGACGTATTCCAATACATTCCATGTCCAAGGTCCACGGATTGAAGTTCCTTTATCATCTTTCATGCTACTACCCAACCTCAAACTACGAAAGAAGAAACGTAGAGGTCCAAAGTCCCCACATAGTAGAATACCAAATGCAATGGATACAGGAAAGCATCGCGGTAGATCAATACGCAATATATATTATGCATATAATCAAATTTATTTTTAATATATATCTAACATTTATTTGTATATTCTTTGACTTGTGTAGAAGAAGAATCATCCGCCGGAAGTGATCCGAAGTTGAATCTGAATAAGCAATTTGTAATAAGATGTTAATGTTATCATTGTCGAAAATGTTGTAGTTTACTTATTAACGACCACAAACAATCACCAAAATCAAAGTCATAATCAGGTGTTGTCGACGTATCTTCCCCCCAACGGAGGCTAAGTGTCGGACTATGAGGCACAAATGGGGTGTAATCTGACGTTGATGGCTGCTCAGGGGGCGGGGATCCTCAAATGTCTTTGATGATGCTAGTGGCTCACCCTCCTCATAGCTGCACAATCTATTCCTTGTCGAGCTAATCGCCTCCGTAATCCAGGCAGAATGAATAGTAGGACCTGATCAGCCTTTTTATCAAGTGTACCGAGCTGCATAATAATACAAAAAAATCAAACAAATAAATAATAACAACATAATAAAATAACCAAACTCACCACCAAATTTAGCAAAGGCGCCAAATCAGCTCTAATGCTAGTCTATGGAGCGGGATGTGCAGGAGTATAAAATTGTCGACCATGCTCTAAAACTCAAGCTTCATATTTAACATCCCACCGGCTAGGTATACCATTCAGCACTGGTGCCTGGATAACGTGAGCAAATCGGTTCGCCCATATAGTGCGATACCGAGATAGGTAGGTAGGCCAACCTCCATGATTTTGCTCCATCTTTCCTGCATGCGCGAGAGTCTCCCCTGAATATCTACTGGCTCTGGAACAGGCTGGATATGTCCGAACTGATGCACAACTCATCGCGAGTGGACGAACTCCACTAATCCATCTACAAAAATGGGACCATCGTATGTCCACAACATCCGATCGGTGGGAACAATCCAGTCCATCTCATCAGCGGAGTACGGTGTCGAAACGAACTACAATAAAAAATAACATTTTTTAGAAACATGCAACAAAAAATAAAGAATACGTAAGATACACATAAGTACCTGATCAGTACGAATCAAATCTAACTCTCGACGGATCACCCTGAGGTTGTGTGATCCCACGTCATAATTAGACATCCACGCCACCCATTTATTTCCAAATACATCCATAAAATCATCATTCCTCCTTGAAGCATGAGATGGCATCGTCCGGCCCTGAGGATGAGGGGCGACTGTAGGTAGGCGTAAATATGCTCATATCTGCAACAATTTCATTGCACCTCCTATTTGCTTCAAACTTTTTGAATGAGCCCTACACATATATATGTTCATCATACACAAAATCGCACTACCCCAACTGTACTGTCCAACATTACTAATATCTTCTATGTATCTTAAATGTTTCATCTGTATTTTATTGTCACTAGTATCAGGCAATAGAAAACCGGACACAACAAGTGTCATCATCCCACGTGCAAAGAAATTGGACATCCGCCTCACTACTACATGCTGTAATCTATCCCGCAGGACGCGACGACCACTTCTCCATTGCACTAATTTTAATTCGCGATGATTTAACATCTGCAGGCACAACATTCATGTTGTAGTTGAACAACATGTACTCCGCTATCTAATTATAAGTCCATTACTCATCAGAATGTACAATGGCTCACCATCATTAGGGAGCTTCCAGATCATAGAAATATCTTGTAAAGTTAATGTACACTCTTCGAAAGGAAGCCAAAATGTATGTGTTCTTGGATGCCATGTTTCTATTAGAGCGGTTAAAAATACATGATCATCCTTAATATCACAACTCATGTATGCCCCC
>JAOYMZ010092418.1:0-10556 GCA_025802335.1 Pinguicula primuliflora | reverse complement strand
CGCGGCTCCCTAATTACAAATTAAGGAGTCCGCGCGGATGCAAGCCGCGCGGATTAACGTCCGCGCGGCTTCCATCAGCGCGAGACCCTGCCACGCGGTTCCAACCCGCGCGGCAGGGCATTTTAGCAACGAAGTCGAAAAGTTAGGGCACAGTCGAAAATTTTCCCTAGATGTGTTCTACGGTAGAACTTCTACCAGAAAGATAAACGAGATCTGGTGGGGAATGTCCATATCAACCAGCTGTGCAACCATTTACAAATGGTTCGGACACCAGATTCTACTACCCAGACTTCAGTACGGAGAATAGAATCCCTCCATCCACCAATACAACCGTACAACCTCTATATCCTATGCTTGAACATACGTCAACAATGGCACGGAAGGGCCACTGGGATAATTTCCGTTTTAAGCCACCTTGAGAGATGACGTAAACATTTTGTAACTGGCATTATGCCTCCCTTATATGCAAGAAAATAATAATAAACTCTCACGTGCGTCACTAATCTTTATTATGCACATCTTCACGGGCAGACCTATGAAAGTTGGTGGTGACATACCCCCTTAAAATTTTAAAAAATATATTTATAATATTATGTGTAATATAAAAATAACTAATTAATTTTTAAATTATTTTAATTGATGTAAATAATATAATCAATATTATTATTTAAACAATACTAGATATACTGAGATTTTAATGTACTAAATTAGGTATATAATTTTTGTACCTGCTTGTCAAAATTAAAATACAAGATTTGAAATTATGGTGTGAAGAATGAAGATGCCTATAGAATTGGTTGAAGACTTTAATTTTTTTTACAAAAGTGACTGAAAATCGCTGAGTTAAAAGTTTTAGATATTTTCCACGCCCTAAACGTTCATAACCAAAATTTGTGATTTGTTTTGAAAGAAGAACTTATCTTATATTTTAATTTTGATAATATTTTTTAATAAATAATTTTTTTATATAAATTGACAATTTATAGATGTACAAGACTAATAACACGAGTTGGCCTTACCCGCCTCGTTGCTAGACTTAACCAAATTATACTACATGTTGTGCAATCTCAGGATAAGTGAATTAGTATTTGTTTGCAAGTTTTTCTCAAAAGCAGTTTTTGGCTTTTCAATCGCAGAAGCCCATTTTACACTGTTTGCAATTTTGGCTTTTGGCGGTAGAAAAGCTCCCAAAAGTCCCAAACCCAAAACCTACCTTGGAGTAGATTCTGTGAGGCTTAAGGCGGTGACGATTTTGTAAATATTTAAAAATTCACTTTTAAAATAATTTTGTCTATATACAAATCGATAATATCAAAATATCCAAAATTTTCCCCGTATTATATCCATTTTGTCATACTATTTTTTTAACTTTTGTCACAGTAAAGTCCATACTGCAAACACTTTATAACTTTCTTATAAAAACACCTTTTTTTAAAAGCCACATCAAAAGCCAAAAGCAGCTTTTCAGTAGAACTTGCAAACAGGGTCTTATTCAACTTCCTACCGAATGTATAAAATTATGGGTTTTTCTTTGACCTTCAGCCAATAATTTATGAGAAATACCGAATTTCTGGACCGAATTGGGGTGAAAGGACGATAATACCCCTGGCCCAAATGGTGTTGCTCTGCTAAGTGGGGGGCAATTTTGTCAATTCACTCATTTTCGGTTTAAAAATTCAATTTCCTTGTAGTACGCGTAGCATCACTCATAATTTATCGTAGATTTTTGGATATTGCAGTAGTACGCAAAGTTTACCTAACCTGATGTGGTTCTTATATGTTATAAAAAAATATAGTAGATTTAATTTCAAAAAACATAAGTGATAACAAATTTGGTTTTTAAACATATTTTGTTAGGAAATTATGATTTTTTTACCTGCAAAACCGTTGTAATTAAAATTCATGACCGTGGTACAAGAATTCAATAAAATGCACCCGAATGTGCTCGTTTGATAGCACCATCAAAATCAATATAGAATTTTGATTATGGCAATAAGATGTTACTTGATTTAAGTTAACTTTATATTATTATATGTATCCTAAATACTTACTAAACACACACATGTACCAACAATCACAACAGCACATAAAAATAATTAAAATATTAATAATAAAAAATGTGTTTTTGATTTTGGGCGCATCATTAATTTAATAATAGAGTAAAATTAGATGGTACAATTAATATTTTCCATATATGAATGTGTAACTTGTAACAATTACCCAGTCGAACTAGCATTATTAAAGTCATCAACCAAAGTTTTTTTGTGAGTAAGGTCTCGATTAATGATATACAGTACTGAAATATGAACCAATTGCTATGACCAATTTCATTTTTGGTTAAATTTTTTTTTATTAAAATTATATTTTTAAAATAAGATTGATCTTTGAATTACAACAATGACATCACAATTCATGATTGTATCTAATTAATTGAAACATAAGCATTCAACATTATAAGATTTTTTTATTGGGGCAGGTTCTGTGGCCCTGACTTTTGTCCTGATTTTAGCCCTGATTTTTCAATTCCGGCCACTAGGATTGCTCGTTGACGGAATTGTGCACATCATTAGAAAGCTTATACATAAGAGATCATATGTTCAAGTTTTGGTTCCGTTCCGGCGACTTCGTCGTCGGAATTTTCTAAAATCCTATTTAGGACTATTTAACCCAAGAGAGAATATGAACCTTCCGTTAAACGGTGATAACGTCGTCGGAATATCACCAAAATTTGAACATATGATCTCCTATGCATAAGCTTTCTAATGATGTGCCCAATTTCGTCAACGAGCAATCCTAGTGGACATAATTAAAAAATCAGGAAAAAAATCATGACAAAAATCAGGAACATATAACCTTTCCGTTTTTTATTAAAGTCATCAACTAATGTTTTTTTTTTAGTAAAGTCATTAATTTGAACAAAAAATGTGACGTACATAAAAATCTGCAACCAGGAGACTTACGCGGTCCCTACAATCTTGCTCCGCCGCCCCCTTCAGCCACCGCAAACTGCGGTGTGCCACCGTTAACCAGTATCTTTCCTCCTCATCCGTCAAAAACTCAAAAAGGCACTTCAATTTCTCCCCCATCCAGCAACCAGACAAATCCGACAGACAAATAAAAGGCGATCGGAAATTAAACACTAAACCCTAGCTTTTTCAACTTCTCGCCTGAATTGATGGCTCTCCGATTGGGGTTTGTTTTCCTGTTTGCGGCTCTTGCTGCCACATCCTTGGCGGCTCAATCGACCGACCAGGACTTCTACTCCGGCCTGGGCGGCGCGCAGACCGACGGCCATGGTCTGGTGTCGGACGCGCTGGAATTGGACGAGGAGCTAATGATGGAATCCGAGGCCGCCCGTCGGCAGCTCCAAGGTAGGAGAGGGTACGGCGGCGGACACATCAGCTACGGTGCCCTGAGCAGAAACAAGGTCCCCTGCAACCAACGCGGCGCGTCGTACTACAATTGCCACGGCCACCAGAAGGCTAATCCATATAACCGCAGTTGCACCAGGGCAACCAGGTGTGCTAGAAATAACCATTGAGAAAAATCATAATCCACCTCCACCTATTCCATCCAACGCATCAGATTTCATATAAATTATACATTCTGGACGCATTCCTGTGGACGGCGATTTTGGATATTTTGCTTGCACTGCCTTCGGCATTCACGGCGGTGGAGGAAGACGACGATAGAATAAAGGAGTTTATTTATTTATTTTTATATTATTATTTATTTGTTGATTGTTTGATATAATCAAGTTAAAATTCTTATACTTTAATAGTGAGTTAAAATTCTTATACTTTAATAGTGAGTTAAAATTCTTATAGAATTTCGGGGTCTCCAATCATTGATAATTTTCAGGGGTGTCTAACGGGCCGGTTGGTGTCTAACGGGCCGGTCTCCAATCATTAATGGTACCAGATTTTGGTACCGGTACCCTCGGTCCAGTCCGGGCAGGTATCGGTACCATTCTGTTTCGGTACCGGTACCGAATACATTTTTTTTTTTAAAATACTTTAAAAAATATTTTTTAATTGCAAAAAATTTTAAAAAAAATAAAATTTTATTTTATTTATTAATTTTATCGGGTACCGGTACCAGTGTTCGATCCCGGTACCGGTGGTCTTTTTAGAACACCCTTAATTTTAAAAAAATCATTATTAATTTAATTACATATTTTAGTTAAAATTAAGTGAATATTTATTAGTTACTTACCAAAAAAAAAATTTGTCGTGCTTCGTCGAGCCCACTTGATACAAAGAAGATGTGAACAAATCGTGGGAAATAATCGTGGGAAAAAACAACCATCTTATTTTTAATGCTCGTAATCAAATGCGTTGATGTTTTACCTCAAGGTTGATTTGGAGCGATGCTCGCCAAGCAAGTCTAGGGGTGTACAAACGGATTTCGTCCGGATAGTGCACTACCCGAACCCGAACTTTCGGATATTAAAAAATATTACTCGTACCCGGGTTCGGGTAGCCGATATCCGAACCTGTCGGGTATCGGGTAACCGATATCGGGTACGAGTAATAACCAATTTAATGTTTTTTATTTTTTATTTGTTTTTTTTTAACCATTTTGTTTTCGGGTTTCGGGAACCTGAAACTCAAAAACACAATTATTTTTTGCCTAAAAAGGCTGGGTCGGGTCCGGGTAACGCGACTCGAACCCGAAAATTTTATCTTTTTAAATACAACCCAGTACACAAACCCGATTTTTTTGGATATCAAAAAATGATACCCGAACTGGGTCGGGTCTAAGTAACCCGGTACTCGCAGTTAATTTGAGCACCCCAAAGCAAGTCTATCAACCGTGCATTAGCCTCATTTTGATAACGTGACCTAACTCTAATTACACGAAACTAGTTGGATTGATAATGATAAATTTGGGAAACACTCATCAATTTGCAAAAAAATTACATTCTATCATTCAAACTAAACCAAACATACAGTAAATTTCAGGGAGGATAGAATATAGGCAATCGCCCAAATTCTTTCTTAAGGTCAGTCCAATAATTTTGCTGGATAAATGAAAACTGTTTATCTTAAATAAGAAAAATTGAAATATGGAATGTTGAGAGAATTCGAACCAGAATCGGCTAAAGAGAGTGTGAGCAGTGTGAACCAACTAAACTATTAAGAATTTGTGGCAAAATTTGGATTTTAAAAATATCGAACAAAATTGTAAAATTATAAATTATATTAAAATTAATATTAAATATTACGTTGGTTTTCCCGTCCAAAAAATTAAATCATAAATCATGTAAATGCTAAATGTCAAACTTTATTTAAAAAAATAATTAATATTATGTCAACTTTATCACCGAAAAACTAAAATCCTAAACTCTAAATCCTATCAACGCTAAATCCTAAATGCTAAATTCTATTAAAAATGGTAAAAGTTATCGTATTTATATTCTTGCTAAAAAATTTTATCGAAATTATTTTTGTTAAAAGAGTTCTATTTGATAACTCAATACTTTGTCATGAAAGATTTCAATATTTTTAAATTTTTTTCGTGTATCGACTGATTCAATGGCATTATTTTCAAATTATATTATGTTGTTTTACTTCTGTATAAAATTTTATCAAAAAGAATATTAAATTTTTTTTGAGTAATGTATTTTGTCATTTTAATATTTAATTATCTTAATATACCGATTCAGATTATTTTATGATATTAAATATTGTTTTAATATTTATTATTATTTATTAAAAAATGGGCCTTAAGCTTTTAGCCTGGGCCCAATTCCATGGCCAGTTCCGCCATTGCCAGCGTGTATTACACTCACGAATATTGAAAGTGGGCGAGAAGAAATGATAAAAAAATTGTTTTGCCCCTTACTTAATTTATTGAGTTTTATTCATTTTTATTATAAAAATACTATTTAAAAATACCAAAAAATTGAGTTTTTTTATTCTTTCATCTTAAATTATTTTTCAATCGTCAAATTATTATTTAATAATTCAAAAAACTGCAAATGAGATTTAATTAATTTTTATTATTTTATTATTTTTCAAATATATATGAAGAATCGAATATATGTTATCACAGAACCGTTCCTATGGTCAATTTTACGGTGATCAGTTTTTCCTTGCGTGGACAATTTTTTCAATTAGCCATCCGTTCTCGAAATTGATCGCACCATTGGAAATATTATACATTGAATTGCATATGTTCAAGTTTTGGTGATATTCCGACGACGTTAACACCATTTAACGGAGGGCTACTTTTTATAAGTTTTTTTCTATGGAATAAAAAAAATCTATGGAATCTTTTACAAATTGTGGTATATCTAAACATGGAAAATAAATTCTCATGCTTATCTAAAAGACGGGAGCGCTTCATATCGTCAATCTTCGCGTGGTCAGTATTCTCTTCCGGTGAACAATTTTTGAATGACACCATTTGTTTTCGAAATTGATCGCATAATTGAAAAGGTTATACATTTGAGATGAAAAACCCATATTCCGGTACAGTTCTGGCAGATTCGTCGCCAGAAATTTCTAAAATCCTATTTAGCACCATTTAATCCAATGAGAAAATATGAAACTAAATTAAACGGTGATAAAATCATCGGAATCATGTCTGAATATGAGGATTTTCATCTCCAATGTATAAACATTCCAATTATGCAATTAATTTCGAAAACGGATGGCGTCACGCAAAAATTGTCCACCCGAAAGAAATAGTGACCATCCGAAGATTGACCCTATGAAGCCTCTAAAAGACTAACACTCCCCCAAAGTTTTGGTTAGGGATATCCAATACTTAACTTGAATAAGATATCCTCACCATTTATAGTTGTGGTCAAGATATCAGCAAAGTTTTATTTTAGCAAAGCAAGATATTGCAAAGGTTATATTCAAGGCGCATGATGCCAACCATACTACTCTGGTCTCTGGTCTCTGGTCTCAAGTTTTCCTAAAGTGGTAATCAATCTGAAAAGTATCGATGAGATTAAAAAAATGAGTTAATGGCAACTCGTTAAGAAATAATACTCCAGTAAGGAGTAGGCTGACTCAAGATCCAATGGCCTCCGGGACTTGTAGAGATTATAAATCGTAAAAATCTCGGGGACTCCTCTCTAAACTAATTGCCTAAGCTCTCCAGTGTTGAGAGCAAACTTCCTGTGCTGTGAGAGAACAGAAGGGTCACTACTGACTACCTCTATTCTTGACAGCAAGTCAATATCTTGCATTTTACCATGTTCCTTTGCAGCATCTAGGATTGTCTGCAAAATCTGCAGAGGATCACCATGGCTCACTACTAGCACAGTGCACCTGCATTACAGAAGCATTAACACTTCCAAGTTTGATCACAGGATGCTACCAAAAATTTTTTAGCACACAACGAGCAAGTATTGTATTTTTTGCATTTTGATAATGAAGTTTAAAACTGACCAGCACAATTAGAGTCTTGAAAATTTGCTTGATTTTCATATTGATACAAAACTTATCAGCTTCACATCTTGATCTGAATGACCATTTGAGGTTGTACTTTCATATTCCATAAACAAGAACAAACCTAGCTACCTACCTACAAAAAAAAAAAAAAAAACCTAGCTGAGCTAATATGCGCGACGAAAATCATAGATTTAAGTAGAAAAATCATCTGTAATTAATTATATCCCACGTTGCAGTATAATATCAATTTAGAATGTCGGGAAGAAGATTCAATAATCAATTCCAGCATACCACAAATAATTCTCGACTGTTTTTAGGAGACCATGAAAATGCTCGATTTACACCTTGCTAGTAAAACTGATCATTCTCTGTCACTAGTGAGTCTAGTGACTAGTATTACTTGGGAAAACAACATTGGTGTCACTAGCAAGTAAGACCATGAAAATTGCCAAAAGTAAAATAGATGTGCCAAATAATACCCCACAAATTCTGAATCCATTATTTCCAAAGCCCTTCTCACTCTAGTGACTACATCTGCAACACTTTCTCCTCCTTCAGGCCTCATGAAGGGATCTTTCTCATCCAAGGACCAAATATCAGAGTACTATTAATCCAAAGCACAGAGAACAATAAGAATCTGAGGAATGGACTGGTAACTGGGAGGTGGGGGTAGGTTGGTGCCTTACTAATGAAATCAGCTCGAACATTACATTTTCATAACTACCCAAGTTCATTACTTACCTTATCATGAGATTGCAGCTCATATAAAGGACCAAAGAACCGCTCGTGAATATCCGGTATAGCCTATATATAATAAAGAAGTATTAATATCACAGAGCAAAAAAAATAAGGAAGAGAAACAGCTACTATGAGCAGAATCCTGTATCCATAAGGCAATGTTTTTATTTGAGACGAATGCCCAAGAATAGAAGAAGAAAAGGTAGGAATGGCCACAAGTCCACCATTTACTGCATAATTTATGTCATGGCAGGGATAGCTCTTTGAGTACTTGCTAATACTAAGAGAATATAGGAAAGGAACCTCAGGCAGCACCATTATATTTAGCAAAGAGCTCAGAGATACTGGTATTTGACATAATATTATATTACCAAACAACAACATTGTCTTGACCCGAGGAATATTATTCATCTGTTTCGATAATCCTTAAGACAGTATTTTTATTCATGCAGATATTAAAAAAGCCCAAAGCATATTTATTCATATCTATGACCAAAATGACCTTGGCCTAGTGGTGTGAGTGTGTGTGAGTGTGGTGGTTGTGTTGACGTCAAGGGTTCGAATCTTAGTACCACCCAAAAAAAATTTAAAAAAAAATATCCATGATATTTCTGCACCTTAACTTAAAGGTTAAATTCAGTACTGTGTCGGATACAAAACCTTACCCTGCACTGTGGACCTTCAAATGGTATATCTAGAACAGAAGCAACCACTTTTGCTGTATGAATTGTTCTTGAGAATAGAGAATAACAGATTCGAACATTTTCCAAGGAAATTCCCTTTGCCTTCAGTACCTGCAAAAGCAACTCAAACACAAAACCTTCACGAAATCAACCACCAACTCTCTTGAGCAAGAGATACTTCTGAATATGAATACTTCTCTTCGAATCAGTTGACAAACAAAATAAACATGGTAAAAGCATCTTCAACAAGCTTCTTGAATCTGTAAGAGTTGTAACCACGTCTTGTATACATGGATAACAACAAAAGTAAGCAAAAAACAGCTTATAGCTTAATTCAAGTGTCATTTTAGTAATATATGACAGGATTGGATATTGTTTCATCTGCACTCTTTCTAATTGCACTAGGATCTCATAAACCCAGATCAAACTACAATAAATAAAAGTGAAGAAAGATCAAATTATGAATCAGTATCATGCATCTAGACATTTAATTCACAATTTGACCTTTAAGAAGAGTAAATCACTCAAGTCCTTGCACATGCCACATTCACCATGGAGATATAATTTTGAGATGAAAGAAGCATTTCCATAGCAGCACAAGTATCCCAATTTAACCCCCACCAGGCCACTCGAAGTTAAAAGATAGGAATTTCGACCAGTACATAACATCACGAAACAAAATAAAAAAGGATGAAAAGAGAAAACGGATTATTCGGTAAATAAATAACGCAAATTGCCTTGAGGAAAGATTCTCCACCCAGGCGAGCCTGGATCACTCCATCAGAAGCCAATTGATACTCACAAAGAATCCCATTTTCCTGTAACCGACCAGTAGGAAATGAATTAACGATAATTACACATTTCCGTTTAAGTGTGCATCATTGAAGATGCTTGGAAGAAAAGGAGTAAGTGGATAGACAAGCAGACCATAGACGAGACAATAAGTCCCCTTTCATTTGGAATACTCTTGCCATGTCTCAATATCCAATAACTGTTCTTCGGAAAACCCTGAGAGCCCATCTCCAGTTATAGTGTGAGCGTCCGAGATTTTTTTGGGGTAAGTGTGAGGAATTTGGGGAGTATACACAACAAAAGCAGTGTCAGGACTGCATTTGCACTGTGCGTGATTGGCTGGTTGGGCTCGTTCTAAAATGTTAAATATTAGCAATTCGTCCGGTAAGCAATGCACAATATATAATTCTTTTTTGAGAGTATGTTCCAAAAGTAAAGTATGAGTGTCCGAGATAAAAGGAAAATTCTATATAACACAAAATTTCTGTACTAAAAACACAATAAAAGTTTAGCACTTGAGTTTATAGGGTTTAACCCTTGGATTTATATTTAGCTCTTGGATTTATAGCATTTAAATAGGGTTTTAGATTTTTTCGACGGCGAAGCCACGTAGGGTTGGCAATTTTGCCCCGCCCCGACGGGTCGACCCGGACTCGCCCCGGCGCGGGGTGGGTCTGGGGCAGGGGTAGGTGCCCCGCCCCGGACCCGTCCCGCTACTTTGATATTTTTTTTAATATAATTATTTTCTTTTAACTGTTTTAAAGTTTATAAATCTAGAAATAAAATTAAAAAATAAAGTTCATAAAGAATAAAATAAAAATTAAAATTGTTAAAGTGTTTTTTTCAAGGTTTTAATATTTTTTCCTAGTTTAGTTTATTTTTCTACTTTAATAAATATTTTTATATTAATTTTTTTAAAGTGAATTTGTGTACA
>JAOYMZ010092417.1:0-10557 GCA_025802335.1 Pinguicula primuliflora | reverse complement strand
TGGATAGGGTTGAGAATAACCATAAGTATCTTGTGAATATTGTGGATACGGTTGAGAAAAATCAGGAGGATATTGTGGCGAACTAACAACATCCGCAGGCATATTTAAACCAGGTATTTGAGATCTAGAACCAGTAATCTAATCAAACAATCCAGATCCGTCAGAGTTATCCATTATAATACCTATAAATAAAATATAAAGATTATATAATACCAATTATATAATAAATATATACAAGAAATTACCTCAAAAAAATAATCTCAAAATGTAGCTGCTCCTTGATGATAGTTGAAGAGATGTGTTTCTGGAGGTGTGAGTAAATGTGAGGATAAAGGTGAATTTTTATAGGAAAATGGCCGCGCAGTAGCCAATTGCGTGGACCTTAATCCGCGCAGTTGGCTACTGCACGGTGATTAACGAAGCTGCACAGTAATTAACTGCACGGATTAAAGATAAATTTCATTGTGGGGCCGATTACAGTGGAAGCAGACATCAAGTCCAAGTGCTAAACGACAAATCCAGAGAGAGAGAAAGAAGAAGAAAATTAGTTCCTTTGATAATGCTGCATCGCCATCGCCATAAAGGAGCTATTAGGTGGTAGCGTGTCTTTATTATTATTTTGTATTGTAATGCTGCTACTAAATGGCGTATGCTAATTTATTTCATGTTGTAATCCCGAAATGGTATTGTGCGTGTGTGTCAACATAAGTGCCTGCGTGTGTTTCACTTGAGAAGAGAATCTTGAGGGGAAAAGGAAAATATAGGGGAAAAAAAGAATCAGTTTTGTGGGAGAGTTCGAGGAAAGGGGGACATGCCCAATTTCTTCCCCACAGTTGTGTTCAGTGTTCTTACAAGTTTTGGCACCAGATCCTAAAGGTCTATTAACATCTCCATCTTGCTCTCTCTTTTCCCTTGTCGATAAATTGTAAAGGCACATATGGATGAGCTTCCTCTCTACTGTTTTTATGTGGTGTGAAGAAAAATGTCTTCTTTGCTTCTGTTGGTGTGTTTGTGTGTGTGTTTGGCAATAAGCTTTGTCCAGGAGTTTGCTGGGTTCGTTTCTTAATGCTGGGTGTATGTGTGTGTTATGCTATTATTGAGGAATAACTTTGTTGACTTTTCAAGTGCCTCAATTGTGCGATGCAAATTTGGGTTTCTTGAAGCTAAATCTGATGATGGCCAGTTTCGGATTCTTAGCTTGGTTCTCTGGAAGCTCTCTCATTCTGGGAGACACATAACTAAAAAATCTTGATTACATGTTCAATTTTGGGATGATGAGCTTGTGTCACCAATTAATGAAATATGTCTCACTTTCTGGGTTATGATTCGGAAACAATCTTCTCTTCTTGTTGAGGGACTGTTGAGGGGTGATGTATGATTACGTACATCCTACCATCCTACGTGAAATTTACTGGATATGTTTGGTTTGGTTTGGTTTGGTTTTCTGGGTTATGATTCGGAGAATTTATAGATTGAATTGCTATAATTGATGCAAAAGTATTGCAGTCATAGGCTTTGCCGTTTATAACAGTATCCATAGCGTTTTAGACTGATGTTATTTAATTACTCTGAGGTAAGGTACTGGCGCAAGAGTTTATGGATTTTGATGTTATTCTCAAACATGTGGCCTTTGCTGGCCAAGATTCCCATGCATAGATGTTAATTGATCTAGTCTCGTCCCTTTCTATGCCGTTGAGGAGGACCATTTGAGTAGGTGATCCGTTGTTGTTCCATGGCCATTCCCGTTAATTGGAAGCCCACATGCTACAGACTGAATTCAACAACTTCTGCACTCAAGTCTCAATGACATGGGGGCAGTGAATTACATGTCTCGAAAAACTTGAATGCATATTATTCTTGATTTCGTTGTCGCTACAATGCTTTAAATTGGAGGTTTCACCATGGCCAGTACGTAGTTAGAATTCAATTGTTTCTGATGCATTCTGTGTTTCCCTTTAGCTTATATTTAACCATTCATCTGCTTCACATTTCTCCAATTGAAAATGATTAAACCTTTCTCCCGTTGTTGCGTGAATGAAGTGATGCAGGTTGTTCATATTTGTGTTTCCGCAGGAAGCTAAACCGAATCGGATAGCGCTACTCATTGTTCTCAAAGCTCATGGATTATGCATCTGGATTCAGCCACATAGCTAACTAATGGCAGTATGACTCGAACACTTTGTCAAGAAATATATTGGAATTTGGAACAACGTAGGTTGTTAATTTCGTAACTCGTCACAAAATTTGCAGGAGCAATGGTTTGTGCATAAGATATCCAGCAATCCCAGTTTCGAAGTGGAGCATACAAGTTTCCAGTTACGAGACCAGTACTATTCCTCAGGAGGCACATGCAGTTTGCATCATCAAGAATCTTCTAACATGGGAAAAGCAAGTTCTCAAGATCAATGTGCATCATCAGACTCGGGTATTAATTCAGAAATTTTCTGGTGTGGGACCTTATGTAACGTACGCATTTCTTAGGTGTCGAATTCTAATCTTGTCCGTCGAATCAACATTGGACGACCAGGATTTTTTTTATAATCATTAAACACTCATTTAACTTAATTGATCAAATCCTGGTTGTCAGATCAACATTGGATTGGACAAGATTAGAATTGGGCATCCAAGAAATATTGTCGGTACATAACGTCTCATCCCTGAAAATTTTCGGGTATTAATTACCTCAAACTCTTCAGCTCCTATCTTTAACGATCCTCCTCGCTTTTTCGAGTTAACTACATCCAAACTCTATATCCATTATCAACAGCATAACATGATTGACCTTAGATCGTTTAGTTTCAACAGTACGCCCGAACATAATGCTGTGCTTTTCTTTTTACATAATTAAGTGCATGATGAAATCTCCATGAAGAATGGACAAGATATGAAGGCTGATTGTTTCCTGGTTAATCCAGAGACATCCACGAATGTCTCACCAGCTGAAATTAACCAGACAACGGTGAGCGTGAGCTACTACTACAACAAAGCTCCTGCCTCCTGCATCTTCTTATTTGTTGTATTTTTTATTTTGATCCGTCATCATTTTCTTTTCAGGTGCTGTTTCCATATGGTTACACTGATCCATATTTTAGCGGATTATATTCTGCCTACGGACATCATAATATGGTGAATGCCCTTCTCTCTGTACACATGAGTAACTTGCATTGAAAAAAAACAGATCTTGATATTTATTCCTCAATGCAATTGCTGGTAATCGATCATTTGTACATACCAAGATGACCTTGGTCTAGTGGTATGAGTGTGGGTGAGAGTGTGGGTGATTGTATGAGGTCAAGCGTTCGAATCTTGTACCACCTAAAAAAAATCATTTGCTTATATTTTTTTTAGATAGACAAAGTTATTGAGTACAAAGGTACCTAACTTACCAGTTGCTAGTTGAGTTTGATATCATTTGTACATATTTGATAGTTTTTAATTGACATTTATTGCTCAGTCATTTTTGTTTTACTGAAAATTTGGATCGGATTCAGCAACAAGTGGTAGCAGCAAGCTCTGGTGGTCGTGTTCCTATACCAGCGGATCTTCCTGAAGATGGTCCCATATATGTCAACGCAAAACAGTATCATGGTATACTTAGGAGAAGGCAAACTCGGGCAAAGCTGGAGGCTCAAAACAAGCTCGTGAAAAGTAGGAAAGTAAGTCCTAGCTCTTCCTTTTCATTGTTGGTCCTTGATATAGTGGTACACATCGGTTAGTGAAATCACAATATACTAATATAAATAGAATTGTGGGCTTTAATCAATCACCATAAGCTTATAGTTGTAATTAGTGTTGTCCACCTTCTTAATTATATTCTCTGAGAGAGACGGGTTTGTTTTCTAACTGTGGAAATGTTCAAATCCCTTACGAAAGTTATCCTGCAGATTTGCTTGTTTAGTTTTCTAGAGATTGCTTGCTATTCTCGTTCATGTTTTAAAGTAAAATGTACGGCGCCTGCTCTACTAGTCCTGAAAAATTAGTAAATGCAGCCGTATCTGCACGAGTCTCGTCATCAACATGCCCTCAATAGAGTGAGAGGAACAGGTGGACGCTTCCTCAGCGCGAAGCAGCAGCAGAACATGACTACCGACTCATTTCGTTTGAATCACAAGATGAACCGACTGAGTTCCAATGAACAACAACCCGAAGCCGACAAGTACAATACACCCTCCACTCCGGCTGATGCTGTTGTGGAGCATGAAACAGATATCGGGTTCCCAAGTATCCCATCCCACATGTCTGTTACAAATACAATGCAAGGTGGTGGGGGATTCGTGTACGGTGGCAACCGGCATTATGCATCCATTGTCCGATGATAGGCCAGAATCGATGGCTTTACACTGGACCCGGCAATTCATCCTTGGCTTTGTCAACTCAAGCTCTTTCAGGTTTTTGTTTCTAGAAACCATGCCACTGTACTGTGCTTTGAAAATCCTCTGGAAATGACTGGTACTGGAAGAACTTGCTTTAGGTTGTGTTTTCCTTATCCTATTTCATTCCGCGGAATCGTTTGGCAGTAACGGAACTTCGCAGAGTACGAAGATGCAAATGAAAATAAGTTGCAGTTTACGTGTAAATCTGATCTCTACTGCAGGTTCTCATCGACTTGATTTGTAATCCAAACAAAGTTTGATTTTTACAACATTGTGCCTTTATTCCTAGTTGCTGCACTTCTCTTATAAATGGGTTGTACTTCATTCCTCTTAATAATCAAATAAAGGCATCTGAAGTTAAGGTAAGAACACATTTCTTTCTTTTCTTCTTAGAAAAATGACTCAAATTTAAAACGAGGGTGAATAGTAAGATGAGTAATGCTAAAAAAAACCTTATGAAAATGGTAAAAAATAATCTTGATCAAGGGTTTAGAGGGCGTACAGTGAGAAAAGAATTATATAGTGTGTAGTGTTTATGTGCTATTGCAGGATTGGTGTGACAAGTGGACCGGCGTTTAATACTTTTGCGCGGGCCCGTTGACAGATCAATCCTGCAGTGCCACTTAGGCACTTCACACTATACAATTCTTTTCTCACTGTACGCCCCTTTAACCCCTTGATCAAGCATGTTTTAGTAGCTTATCTGCCAATTGATCTTCAGAACGTACAAATGAGAGTGAGATAACACTACATTCTAACTTCTCCTTGATGAAATGTCTGTCAATCTCAATGTGCTTCGTCCTGTCATGTTGTACAGGATTTTCGAAAATATGAACTGCAGCTTTATTGTCACAATAGAGAGGGCA
This sequence comes from Pinguicula primuliflora, assembly GCA_025802335.1. NCBI lineage: Eukaryota > Viridiplantae > Streptophyta > Magnoliopsida > Lamiales > Lentibulariaceae > Pinguicula > Pinguicula primuliflora. The sequence continues at coordinate 5,318 of JAOYMZ010092417.1, read as the reverse complement.
CGGCTCCTCCTTGGGAAATCCCAACTCCAACATCAAACTTCTTGAGCCACAAAATCTCAGCTAGTCCCCTTACAATACCTCGAAACTCTGCCTCTGCACTTGAGAGAGCCACTACTTTCTATTTTTTTGTTTTTCCATGTTACAAAATTTCCTCTAATAAAAGTAAAATACCCAGAAGTAGATTTCCGGTTCACTGGATTACTAGCACAATCAGGGTCAGTGTATGCCTCCATCCTCAAATGTCTATTCTTCTTAAAAAGAACCCTTGTATCTGTAGTGCCTTTCAAATATCAAACAATACGAACTGCTGCTTCCCAATGTTCCTTCTATGGGCTGTACATGAACTGGCTTACATCCCGACTGCATATGCAATATTTGGTGGAGCGTGGCAAAGATAGATCAATTTTCCCACAAGATGCTGGTACCTCTGTTTATCCGCAGGTGCCGCCCCCTCTATGATATTTAGGCCATGGTTTTATAACATAGGTTAATCGACTGACTTACACTCTAGAAGACCTATTTCAGCAAACAAATCAAGAATATATTTACGTTATGATATATATATATATATATATATATACAGAACAGATCTTATGGTCAGTTTTACTGTGGTCAGTTTTTCCTTGCATGGATAATTTTTTCGTAGCACCATCCGTTTTTGAAATTGATCGCACCATTGGAAAGCTTATACATTGTAGATGAAAATCCACATGCTTTGGTCCAGTTTCGACGACATTATTACCGTTTAATTTAATTTCACATTTTCCCTTGGATTAAGTAGTCCTAAATAGGGTTTTAGAAATTTCCGGCGACAAAGTTGCCGGAAACCGGACCAAAACATGTGGATTTTCATCTACAATGTATATGCTTTCCAATGGCGCAACCATATTCGAAAACGAATGGTGCTACGAAAAAATTGTACACGGATGGGAAAAACTGACCACAGTAAAACTATCTATAGGATCTGGACTCTCTCTCTATATATATCACCTTTTGACCTCAACACTTCAATTCCAAGAAAGTATTTCAGTTGCCCCAAGTCTTTCATCTCAAACTCTCTGGACAGATTTCCTTTCAACACTTCAATCTCCTCCTCCCCATCTCCTGTAATAACCATATCATCAACATAAATAATCAAACAGGTATTACCTTCAGCTCGTTTCTTCAAGAATAAGGTTTGATCAGAGTTACTCTGATGATATCCATATCGTCTTATAGCTAATGTAAATCTTTCAAACCATGCTATGGGGGATTGTTTGAGCCCATAGAGTGCTTTCTTCAGCCTACACGCCTCATCTGATCTGAAACTCTGTGAGAAGCCAGGTGGGCTCTCTATATACACTTCTTCCTCCAAATTTCCATGTAAAAATGCATTCTTGACATCATACTAATAAAGTGACCAATCTCTGTTTGCAGCAATCGAGAATAAGACATGAATGGTGTCAATTTTGGCAATAAGGGAAAACGTCTCAAAATAGTCCACACCATAGGCCTGTGTGTATCCTTTTGCCACAAGCCTTGATTTGAACCGCTCTACTGAACCATTGTCCTCTTAATAGTATATATCCATCTACACCCAACTAGTTATTTTTCCTTCAGGTAGTGTGCACTTTTTCCATGTATTATTTTTCTCCAATGCTTCCATTTTGACTTCCATAGCTCTCTTCCACTCAGGGATTTGTAAAGCCTCTTCCAATTCCATGGAATATCCTCAGTATACAAGGCCATGGAAAAAGTCTTGACAGCTGCAGTCATTCTCCCCCTGAACATATTAGCAACCAGATATTTCTTCATACCACGAACATGATCATCAGTGTACTTCTTGGGAGCAATCCCTCTTGTAGTTCGATCTGGGAGAATTCTACTAGGAAGCACAGTCTCACAAGAGTAATCAGTATGAACATAATCATGACAATTAGGAGCCAGAGAACATACCTGGATATCCGAGAAAGGAGTAGCTTACACCACGGGACCTCTAGGCTATACCACAAGAGGACTCAGCACTGGTAGGGGTGAAGTAGGTGGTGGTGGTTCCAAGGACATGGGTGACTCTTTTTGAGGTTCAGGGAAGAGAGAGGGCAAGCTTATCCAATCTAGAGTGTCACATTGTCTGTCCTCCTGACCACTAGATGGAGATATCTTACCAAAATAGAATTTCGTTTCCACAAAGTCACAATGTGTGGTAGTATACACCTTTTTCGACAAAGGATCATAGCATCGATATCCCTTTTGATGCACTCCATATCCCCACAAATACATACTTCAGAGATAAGGATCAAATTTAGTACGATTCACCTAGAAAATATGAACGAAGACAGAGCATCCAAACACTTTAGGACTCAATGTCAGATATGCAGGTACACGAATATAAGATGATAGTGTGTAAAGTGGTGTTTCAAAATTCAGGACACATGTAGGGGGGCGATTAGCCAAATAAGTAGGTGTTGCTAAGGCCTCAGGCCAAAAATAGGATGGAACACCTGAATTAAGCATTAAAGCACGTGTTATTTCTAACAAAAAACGATTTTTCCGCTCAGTTACCCAATTTTGTTCAGGGGTATTAGGACAAGTAGTTTGATGAATCAAACACCGTTGACTACAAAAATCCAACATTTTGGAGTTCACAAACTCCCCCCCATTATCATACCGAAGAATTTTAACAGAATACTTAAACTGGGTAGACACCATTTGATAAAACTCAATAAATTTCTCAATAACATCCCCCTTATTCTCAAGAAATAAATCCAGCACATTCTAGTACAGTCATCAATAAAAAGAATGAAATAGTGTAATCCTTGACCCCCAACAACTGGGGCAGGTCCCCAAATATCAGAATGAATAATCGAATAAGGTTTATCAATTCGAGTCATACTGGACATAAACGAAGCTCGATGAGCTATAGGACGAAAACAGGAATCACAAGTAATTGGAAAACCAGATAAATGAGGAAACAATTTCTTGAGGTAACTATCAGAAGGGTGACCTAAGCGTTGGTGTCACAATCAACTTTTCTAGGAGGTAGAACTTCTAGAAGACAGAGCTTGAGGCGAAGTGATCTCATCGACGTAGTACAATCCAACCTGTTCAGTATCACGACCAATAATCTCCTTCGTCCGGATATCCTGCAATATAAAAAATGACGAGTACATGATTACAGTACAATTTAATTCCTTCGTCACAAGACTAATAGACAAGAGCTTATGAGATAAAGATAGAATCAATAAACAATTGGATAGCTTAATCGTCGAAGTTATCTCAATTGTTCCTGCTCCTTGAACAGATAATCATTCTCCATTAGCTGTCTGAATACTTGTCTTTCGAGAACCCTGTCTAGCACTCAAATCAGTAGAATCAAAGGTTACGGTATCAGTTGCACCACAGTAAAAAATCCACTTCACATTTTTCCTTTCTCCAAATTCCCACATGAATTTACTTCTCCACTTTAGAATTATCGTAATCCTCAAAACACCCTTCCGAATTTTTTTTGCAGAATTTATATATGTATTCGGTAAACATTTGAGAAAGAAATCTTACTCTCTCGTTCAGTCATGTGATAGCTGCGATTCACTTAGTGATTCACTTCACTTTCTTCTAGGTTTCTCCATAAACCTCCCCCTTGCACTAGATTTGTGTTTCCGCAATGATTCACTCCATTTTCTTCGTTGTTTCGCCGGGAATCTCCTCCTTGTGCTAGATCTGTGTTTCCGTGGAGGGTTGCGGGTACTTGCCCCCTGACACCCACCGCCACGAAGTCTAACTCGTCCTCATCTCCTTCAATTCTATCACTGATGGCTGCAGTCCCTCGGTTCTGTACGAGAAATCCTCATCGATTCCCTGGAAATCCAATTATGTGGTAACATTCACGTCTCAAATGACCGATTCGGCCGCAGTTTTTGCACATCTTTTTGGGATGATGAGCCAGGAGGATATCTTCCGCCCTCTGACCTACGGCCGCCGTTGAAATGGCTCATCTCGGCATGGCAGAACGGCGGCCAACCCAAGTACCTCTGTTCTGAACTTTGGGGTTGGGTCACACCGGACCCGCTATAGTTTGCCCCGCCTGTAGTTGGACCCGACCCATGGAGCATTGTCTCCAAATGGGTAATTGTTACTGGATTTGGGCCCGTACTATTATTTTGGCCAGATGATGAGCTAGGTGTTGAGGTTTGGGCGGAAAGGCCAGAGCCCACACCCGAATTCTGATGGTTCACCTCTGTCGTGTTCGTTGCCAGACTGAGAATTTCTCAACGGGTGACTTCACGACGGAGTGTGGCATAAGCTTCATCTACATCTGGGAGAGGTCTCTCTTTCAGGATGTCCCAAAAATCTTGTCAAGCCCTCATTTTAATGCGATTCTGATCGAGCTCAACTCCATCTGATGTATCTTACAAGAATCTTCAAAAATCGATGAATGATTGGGGTCGTCAGAGATCTTATGCCATTCTGATTCAAATAAACTGTTGTCAGGAAGTTTAGATGGATTATCATCAAAGTCAAAGTTCAGTAAGCCTCCAGTGGCAAGAGCATCCTTCTCGTGGAGAATCAGGTTCACTTTCAGAACTTAACAAAGATGAAAGCTAAAAAACTTGCACATTATTATATTGTTTATATAATATATAAATACTATAATCCGTTTGGACTTTTTCATAAGTTTAAATATTAATAATATCATTCGTTTAAAAAAAAATTTTGGGTAGCGACTGAAGCGCTGCCGCCACACTGTATGCAGGTGTCAAATCCTGTTACGGTGCCTTGCTCTGGTGTAATGGACATACTTCAGAGTCTAGCTTCTGTTGGAATTGGGAAACTGTCTACGCAGGCAAATAAATTAATGCCTCTGGAAGAGAGAACTGGAAAGACAATCCAACAACTTGCATGGGAAGGCACTCTCTATCTGGATCCGAGGGACCTGAGAGGTTAGTTATTGTTGGTATTTTTATATCTCGTTGCATGGGAAGGCACTCTCTATCTGGATCCGAGGGACCTGAGAGGTTAGTTATTGTTGATATTTTTATATTTCGAGCCCATATGGCGGGTGTAGGACCTCATGAATGTATAGATCAACGATATACAGCAAAAGACAAACTCAGTATTGTAAAAACTTTGTTGAAAAATCGAATGTAACAAGATTTGTAAATCGAAAAATAGAAAGTGATTCTCCCGTAATACGTGAGATCTCCGAGATAACAGCAACAACAGATCCACTAAGCCACTGAAGTGCTTAGAAACCGTCAGTAACGCAAGAACTTGAGCTTCTTGTCACAGTATGAACCCAAAACCGAGCAACACCAGAGAGTAAGGTAAGGGAAACTCGATGG
>JAOYMZ010092416.1:0-10557 GCA_025802335.1 Pinguicula primuliflora | reverse complement strand
GAGATGACCTTTGCTCCAAGAGCATTGTATTACAACTTGATGGTGTATACTTGCACCTAGCACTTTGAGGCACGTCAATCACCTTAGGCCTTCTTGGAATCTGTTGGACAAACTGACTTTGGAAGTATAATTTCAGACCCTCCTTCACATCTTGAACTTCTTCTAGCCAGCAGTTTCCAAAAAACAGACCATGAATGTCCATTTGATATCTTCGTTTTCTTAAGGATGCATGAAAAAATTTCGAGTTTGCATCTCCATCCTTTATCCACCTTTGTCTGGACTTTTGATAGATGATTGAAGATTGATAGTCTTGTAGCTTTTTGAGTTCTGCCCAGGCTTCTTTTTTTTGTTCCACTTCCTGCTGTGTCAGTGGATACATAGATATTTTTGCATCCATGTATTTTATGAATTGTTGCAACTGTTTGATCTTTCTTGGAGCATCTTCATTCTTTTTATTGTTCCATTTCCGTATAGAATTCCTGATGGCCTTCAGCTTCTCTTTAAGCTTGTTCCCTTTTGAAGTATATCCTGAATTATTATAGGCCCTCCATTCAGTAGTTACCATCTCTTTAAAAGACGGATCGGTTAACCAGGTGTCATAAAACCGAAATGGTTTGGGGCCCCAGTCCTTGGCACTCTTTGATAGTAATACAGGAACATGATCTGATAGGGTACGGTCTAATGTGGTCAACTACAATTTTGGCCAGCATGAGATCCAGTTTTCACTAACCAAGGCCCTATCCAGCCTGCTAGCTCCTTGTCCATCTGGATTAAACCATGTGAAATCAGCGTCAATCAGAGGAGTGTCTATTAACTCTGCATTTGAGATGAACTCTGAGAAAAGATGTGCTTCAGAAATCACAAAGGGGGAAGCTCCAACCCTTTCTGTTTGCGATCTTACTGCATTAAAGTCCCCAATAATACAACATTTAGCATCTAAATCAGTCTCTCTATAAGTCAGCAATTCTTGCCAAATCAATTTCTTTTGTGCTAGTACACAAGAAGAATAAACACTGATGAAAGAAATGTCTTGCCCATCAAATTGACCAAAGACTGCTACAGAATTCAAGCCTATCCATTCAGTACCTTTTTGGAACCTTGATGTCTTCCAAGAAACCAAAATACCACCTGAAGCCCCATTTGAATCTTTATGTACATAATCAACATCAAGTTCTCCTTCCCAGAGTTTCCTGACTAGTCGAATATCAATAGAGGTCAACTTTGTTTCTTGGATTGCAATCATATCAGGAGTTTGCTTTTTAATGATTGATCTGAGAAGCCTCTTCTTTGTAGGATTCCTCATACCTCGGATATTCCAACTTAATATCTTCATTTTGTTCACACTTTCAAATGTAGCTTGGATAGAAACTTGGAGTAAACTTAGATCACAACACCCTGGGGTATGTCCTCCCCCACCTGTGAAGCCTCTTCAGTATTCTGCAGGTGGGACAGTACCAAGTTTTGCACTGTATCCTGCTCACAACCAGAAAAACTGACCCCTAGACTGTGAGCAAACTCAATTACTTTCAGAGTGTTCTTTTCAATCTCCTTCCACACTTCCCAATTACCTTTCATGTTATTCCTCTCAATATGCTGTTTATATTGAAACTCAATCTGCTGCAACATATTTCGAACATCAGCAAATAAGGCTTTACTTTCTTTGATACCAGGAGCATTGTAAGGGATTAAACTCTGAATATTGTTCTCTTCCAGTCCAGCCTCAAGTACTACTGGTGCTACATCAATCTTTTGCACAATATCTTCACGTATTTTTGCAATAGCACTTTCTATTGGCCTGTCCTCATTTGATTTTTGTGGAGACTCATCTCCTGAGACAGTTGGTGAGCAGACAATGTATTTTGGATTATCCACATCAGGTTTTTTTGATAGCTCAGATGTCTGGAGTGTAGCAGTCTCTTCCTTTTCCTGCTGCTTGATTGGATGTTCCTTAGGTATAGGAGGAGTTTTTGAAGATTGTCCTACTTCCATGACTGTTGGAGGGGCCATTTCCACTGCTTCATTCAACAAACCAAATGAATTACTCGATTCAATGGGGTGGTTGATAAAACCGGAGCTTTACCCAATCGGTGTTCAAGGCTATTATTCTTCATTGCATTTATATCTTTGCAAGGTCCACAACCACTTTCCTCTTCAAACCATAAAGAGTGAGAGTCATTTTCCACTTGTACTTCCTTAGTAAATGCAATCTTTTCAAGAATAGTAGTCTGAATATATAATCTGACTTCACCTACCACTGTCCGCTTGAATGTTTCCTCGGCAGAGTAGATAAGTTGACCCAAATTTTTTGTAATCCATTTATAAAGCCGTTGGGTCATGCAGGTAAACGGTACCCCTCGAATTTTCATCCAGCAGCATCTTGGCTTGGGCGTTGAAAACAAGTCCTCAGCAGACCATGATTTCATTGAGGTAAAGACATTCAGCATTTCCACGCTTTGATCATTCAGAAGCTTCTTTCTTACCTCATCTATTGTAGGTGATAACAGGCATGAGGTGCTATCTATGAAAGACACCTTTACATTTACATATCCTCCTCGCTGAAGTGTCGGCAGTACCTCCTCAGTACCAATTCCTTCTCCCAGGTAAGCAAGTAGACTATTGCTTAACCAATTTTTCTCCGCACTAGTTGGGAAGAATTTTTTTCACCTTTCGTGGGTGCGATTGCTGGGTGTGACTTTTATCTATTTCAGGTCCCCACTGCCAGGCTCTAGCATGATTATTTGCAGCGTGTTTGTTTCCAACCGGAGGTACCGCATTCGAAACTCTGCGCTGCCCTCTATCATATTTTGGGTATTGGATATCAATGAAGCTGTTTTCCAGCCAGAGTCCTTGAAGTAAATCCTTCACTTTTGCAGTTTTGTTGAGGTAAACAAAACCATACCTCTGGTTCTTCATATTTCTCTTGTTTGGGATATACAAATCCTTCACTTTACCATAGTCTTGAAAAACCTGATAGATCTCCCTGGTTCCCCATGTGTGCGGGAAACCAACGAAGTAAAGACTGACTGAAGTATCTTGTAGTCTGCTTGTGAAACTTTTCGAGATTCTGGGTCTTTTTTTATTGACCTCATATGCTTGTCTTTCTCGCTATTTCTGGTTATGCAGGCGAAGCTGTAATTCCCGCCTCATCATCCAGTCTTTACAAAGCTACTGTCAACTCCGGTATTCAACTACTTAGGTTACTGCCTATACTGCAGGCCGTTTGGAGAAACCACTATAGGCTCCCTCCTGTCAAACGAGCTCACCCGGGATGACAAAGGAGGGCAACTATGTAGCCATTCCTGTACCCCTGAGTCCGGAGAAAAGAGAGGAAGAAACCCTTGTAAATCTAGCCCATTGCCAAACGAGCTCACCCGGAGAGGCAAAAGGAGCTAATTCATGGCCATTTCCAAGATTTGTAGCTTTTTGTAGAGTTCCTGCGTGTATTGTTACCGCTCGAACAATATTACGGGCCTGAAGTTGACCGGAGAAGATGCATTGAAAATTGTGTCCGGGAGGTTTTTTAAGACTGACTTTGAGGTCCTAGATTTGCTCCAGGCTCTTCTTGTTTCTTTGAACTATGAACACTTGATCTCCGTTTGTATAGCTCATGAGTGTTCTAACTTGCGCTCTCTTCTTTATCTTGTTTTGATGGACTTTGCATCCTTGTTTCTTTTGATCTTCTTGTACTCTTTTCGGCTTCCTTTTGTTTGGATCTCAGCTGACTACTTAGGCTTAAGGTCAGGTTCACTAAAATCTCAACACTCAAATCAAGCTAAAAATTTCATCTCTCCCTCTCCTCAAGAAAAGTAAGAATACTCAGCCTCAGACCTCCACTAGATTCATTCACTCAAACAATCTAACCACAGAAGAACTCAATCCCATCCACCAAATAGACATCACTAAGCACTCCAGGCCACAATTAGTAAAACATGAATAGGTGCACTAGCCATTAGAAATGAATGTGAGAGCAGAATGAGCAGATTGGTCAGGATTCAAACAAAAAAAATTAGTAACAAGGTCATAACAGAATCAAGTCCATAAATAAATGGCAAGAATAATGGGCACAATACTTGATCCCAAGATATGCTGCCTAGTGAATTACCGCTCACCCCACACTTTCGCTTGCCCTCAAGTGAATGAAATGCATAAAGAATTTAAAAGATAGGACAAAGAACAACACAACCTGGGGGTAAGTGGCTGCATATATTGGCTCAGACACTTGAAAGTTGCTTGATTCATTGCATTTACTGCCCCTTTTGTGTGTGATCACCCCACATTTGAACACAACTTGGCTCTGATCAATATGGCTTCAAACAAAAAGGATTAGATACTTAAAAGCAGATAAAATTAAACCAAAGTAAAAGACATGTACTGTAAGGGGTATCTCCTAATAGCTCTAAGTTTATAGTCATTAGGTAGACTCTTCTTACATCAATCTTAAAACCAACTATCCTAGCTCGAGAGGGTTGTCCTCATCTTTATGAGCTCAAAGATTGTCCAGGACCTCTTCTTCTTATCAGGGGGTCCTTCAGGTTTAAGATAGCTAATGCAAGGAACTTGCTACTTCGATTGCTTTCCTTCCAACATTGCAGCATCTTCAAGCTTCTCAAGTTGCTTGTCTTGAAATGTGACTTCCACCACAGCGTACTGGGTCATTGGGAGGACTTTGCATATGTTGGAGCCTCTCCCCCAACAACTCTCTACACCACCATGGACACCAGAGACTCTCTACACCACCATGGATGGCTTTTTGTTCCAGTAGAGGTTCCGACTTCTCACTGTTCAGATAAATTCCTTATGCATCAGAGGTGCACTCTAATCCATCAGGGTGTTGTCTTTTCTGTACCTTAAGAGCACTGGCTTGATACTTCTCCATGTAATCTCCCAGAAACATGCTCAACACTGGGTAGATATCAAAGTGCACTTCTGCCTTTCCAGCTTTTAGCCTCAGCTCTCCTTTTTCCATATCAATCACTGCCCCACTGGTCTTCAGGAAGGGTCTCCCTAAAATGATGGGGATGCTAGGGTCTTCTTTCATGTCCAGGATAGTGAAATCCACCAGAAATGGTAGTGTCTCAACTTGCAACAACACATCCTTGATTACTCCTCTTGTCTCCTTGCGAGACTTATCGGCCAACTCTAACCTAACACCATTGGGTGTAGGCTCCTTCAAGCCCAACTTCTGCACAAGAGAGCAAGGCATTAAGTCTGTGCTAGATCTTAAATCAAACCAAACATACCCAGTAAATATCGCCCTTAGGTAGGGTCTGGGGAGGGTAAGATGTACGCAATCATACCCCCATCCCTCAACAGGATGGGGAAATTGTTTCCGTGGAGACTCTCAGCTCGAAGAAAAAAAACATAATCATGGATAAAGGGATAGATCCTAAATCACACAATACTTTTTGAAAAGTAAAATTTTCTATGGATAAAGGGATAGTAACACTCCCTGGATAATTCATCTTTGGGGGGTTCTTTTGAGCATGTCTGAGCATTTCACTGTCAACCTTGAGAAATATGAAAAAAAAAAAAATATGACTTATCCACATTGAAAATTTGCATTAGAAGATTATTTTACACTGAGATATCAAGGTAATGCACATTTACATCATCTCAACTACATAGTGTAAAAGTATAAATATATGTTGGATGCGTTGGCCAGGATTCCAAACCGTAATAGCGGTATTGATGCAAAATCAATGCTTTGACAAATGGGTAGGTTGAATGGAGTTAAGAGTGTGACAGATTGGTGGAAAAAGTTCCACTCTATTTTTTGTATTTAGCTCGTTGCATGAGCAGCGCTATATATACACGGACTGTACAACTCGGGCCTGTCCTAACTAGGCCAATCTACAAGATGAAGAATAACTAAAAGTCGAATTTACAATTATAATACAAGACTAATTTAACTGTACTTCATCTTAATCTTCAGTAACAGAGTTCTGCTCATCTCAGGGAAGTTGATCATCTTGTGTTTCTCAACACGCCCCCACAAGTTGGAGGCGATGGGAATAAACCGAGTCCCAACTTGGCTAGAAAATGTGCGAATTGTGGCAGCGGAAGGGATTTTGTAAATAAGTCAACAGGTTGATCAACCGATGGTAGATACACTGGCAAGAAAAATCCGGATTTGTATCGATCCCGGACAAGGTGACAGTCGATTTCGATATGCATGGCCCGTTCATGGAATACTAGATTTGCCACGAAATGAAGGGTAGCCTGGTTGTCACAATAGAGAGGGATTGGCTGTGTGATAACAATGCCAAAGTCATTGAGGACGTAAGTTTTATATCCATAAAAACTCACAGGCAGTGGTCATAAAACTGCGATATTCGGCCTCTATGGAGGACCGTGATACTATTGTTTGTTTCTTGGTCTTCCAAGAGAAGGTTGCATCACCGAGTTAAATAGTCGGTGAGGGATTGCCATGAATCGGGGCAAGAAGTTCAATCGGAATTGAAATAAGCTATAAAATTTAGCTTGTGATCCCGCGGAAAGTGAAGACCAAGAGAGGGATTTCCTTAGAGGTACCGCAGTACGTGTGGAGCTGCACTCCAGCAACTGTCTCGCGGATTGTTCATGAATTGACTAAGGTTTTGCACCGCATAACTTATATCTGGTCGAGTGAAACCAAGATAAAGTAAGCGCCCAATTAGGCTTCAATATGAGGATGGATCTTCCAATGGTGAAGAAGTGTCTGTATTCATAAGTTTGAGACCAGGGGGTAGAGGTGTTGAATCCTCTTTTGCATCTGAGAGGCTAGTATCACATAGAATGTCCATGATATATTTATGCTGGGAAACATAGAGACCAGCAGCGGAGGACATCAGTTCAAGTCCCAAGTAGTAATTTGCATAACCAAGGTCCTTCACACTAAACTTGTCACCAAGACAAGTTTGTATAGTAGCAATGTCATCAGGAGAGCTAACTGCAACTAATATGTCATCCACATACACTAAAAGCATGGTGGTGCGCTGACCACGATTCAATTGGAATAGGCAATGGTCATTGACGGATTGTTGGAATCCATACTCAATGAGGTTGTTCGTAAAAACTTTGTTCCATTGTCGGGAGGCCTACTTAAGGCTGTAAATTGATCTTTGTAGAAGGCACACCTTACCAGACTCGGCGGATGGATGGCCTCGAGGTAATGTCATGTAAACTGTTTCCTCGAAAGGGTCATGTATAAACACGTTATTTATATCTAGCTGCAATATTGGCCAGCCTCTTTGAGTAGCCATGGCGAGCAGAATGCACACTGTAGTGTGCTTTGCAACGGGAGAGGAACAGTCTGATAAATGGACTCCCTCAATCTGGTTGTATCCCATCGCACCCAATTTGGCTTTATATCGTGAGATTACTTCATCAGGTGAATGTTTAGCCTTATAAACCCACTTACACCTAATCACACGATAGCCTATTGGAAGATCAGTAACAATCCATGTTTGGTTTGTGTCAAGAGCAGCAAGTTCATCATTCATCGCATCATAATTCAACGCATCAATCCATTCTATTTTCTTGATTGCTTGAGAATATGAATATGGTTCATTGGCAGAAATGGTGATCAGCAGACAGGATGCAACAGGAGGCATGTTAAATACATAATTTTTATGCGAGGAGGGTGCTTTATAAGTTCTGGAACTTCTTCGTTGAGGTGGTAGTATCGAAAGATGGTCAAAAATTATTGAAGGATGTGTAACATGGGCAGATGGATTAGCTAGAATGAGAGTAGGGGCTATAGTATCCGTGGGATTTAAAGTTGTATCTGTGATGGTGACTATTGCTGGAGCAGTCTTTGGGGTGACCAATGAATCGGGTATGGATAATGGTGGAGTATGTTGTAATACGGCAGAACAAGATTGGTTTGTGGGAATTCATGTGCTACAGACAGGCAGGGGAAAAGGAAAGGGATCTGATACTGGTAAAGAGGTGTCGGTTGAATTGTAAGGGAAGTGCTCCTTATGAAATACAACATTTCGTGGAAGAAACAGTTTTCTTGCATCAATATCAAATACTCTGTATCCCTTGCTCGTGGAGGAATACCCGAGGAAGATGCAGCTTGTTGCTCATGGTGCAAGTTCTGATTTCTGTGGTGTGACCACTGCTTTATAACAAAGGCATCCAAAAGTTTTCAGGTGTTGTATATCAGTTGTGTTACCATACAAAATCCCATGTGGGCTTCTCCATTGAAGGACAATAGTTGGCAACCAGTTAAAAAGATATGCTGCGGCTATGACAGCCTCTCCCCAGAAGAGTGATGGTAATGAAGCATTGAATAGCAGTGCAGTGCTCTAGTCATCTCCAAGAGGTTCTTATGTTTCTTCTCTACTAACCCATTTTGCTGTGGGGTGTATGGTAGACTCTTTTGACGCAACACACCCTGGGAAGATAGAAGATCAGGACTTGAATGACTGAGAAATTTTGTTCCATTATCACTTCTAAAAACCTTCAGCTGTTTCTGAAATTGTGTTTGTATCATAACCAAGAAATCCCTGAGATGACCTACTGTCTCAAATTTGTGTTTCATTAAGAATAACCATTTTCCACAAGAATGATCATCTACTAGAGTCAGGAAATATCTAGCACTCGTTAAAGATGGAATAGAAATAGAAGTAGAGACCCTTCTTCAAATTCAATCTGCTTTCTATTTCAAAACTCTCAAAGACAGCAAATGAAAAGTTCTTGTATAGTTCACTGATGATCAAGTGCCATTTGCTTGGCGGACAGTAAGACTGTTGCTAGAAATGGAGCAGTTCTCATGGATACTCTTATCATAGCACATATGGCATGATGCCCCGGTATCGACTACCCACATTTGCATATTCAGGAATGAAGATACCGATAAGGCTGTTATGTATGCTTTATCTGTAAACTAACCCTCATAAGTAATGACAACAGAATGGCCAAGCTTCGAGGACAAAGTGGAAGGACCAAGTTGAAGTACTTCCTTCAATGCTTTTGAGATTTCAACTCAGACGATCTCTGTCACATTTATGGCGAAAGTGAACCCTCCACTTTCCTGCAGTAGATCAGTAGGAGATTCAAGTAAGCCAACATGAGTGTATCCAGAGCCAGATGTGAATTGTTTGCTCTTTCCTAAAGTTTGAAGTAGTTCTTGATAGAGTGACCAGGCAGTCTGCAGTGGTCACAAGTCTTCAACTTGAAGCATTCATGAATCTGATGGCTAGGGATAATGCATTGCTCACAGCACAGCTCCGATCTATCTCCTCTATTTCATGACATCCTGCCTCGTAGAGCGACAGCAGATCCAACAGTTCTGTTACCACTCCATTTTCCTCCACCACGCAGGATTCCAGAATGTTCTAAACCCTAAACCCAAACTCTCCATTTAGGCCAAAGAGAAATTTCCCGGCCCTTTCCTCCTCACTTATTCCATAGCTTCACTTCACTACTGCCTCACGTAGTTTAGCTCATCCCAGAGCCCCTTCAGTCGATTGTAGTATCCTTTGAAAGATTCACTCCCTTGTTTCAGATCGACTATCTCACGTCTGATGCAAAATACCATCGGACCATTGACCTCACCAAGCCTCCCTCTCAATTCAATCCACAAATCTTTAGAAGAAGTTGTTGTGTACTGGAATCCACCAAGTACCTCTTGATCAATCGAGTTGTATATCCAAGAAGCCACCATAAGATCAACTGAGCTCTAGTTCTCAAACTCTTCAGAATCCTCATCTTCAGGTGGATTACGGTGTTCATCGATGAGGCTAAGCTTTCTTTTCATGCCTAACGCCATCATAATGGCACGACTCCAAGTGTGATAATTCTTAGTGTTCAATAACATTGTGACAAGTTTCATCCCCGGCTCATCTGAGGCTCTGACTCGTATTCCCTTCTTGACAGCAACCACAGCAATGTTGCTGCCAATGTCAGGCGTTTTGCCAACCTCAGCAAGTTCTTCCTACTTTCCTCCTGTCATTCAATACTCACTGGAAAAAAAACAAGAGTAATTGATGTTGAAATCTGTTTTACAGCTCAGATCTGGACGAAAATAGGCAAGATTACACCTAGGAAATCAGGCGCTCTGATACCATGTAGAAGTATAAATATATGTTGGATGCATTGGCCAGGATTCCAAACAGTAACAACGGTATTGGTGCAGAATAAATGCTTTGACAAATGGGTAGGTTGAACGGAGTTAAGAGTGCGGCGGATTGGAGGAAAATGTTCCACTCTGTTTTTTGTATTTAAGTCGGCCCATGAGCGACGCTATATATACACGGACGGTACAACTCGGGCTTGTGCGAACTCGGCCGATCTACAGCATGAAGAAAAACTAAAAGCCCAATTTACAATTATAATACAAGACTAATCTAATTGTACTTCATCTTCTTCTTCAGTAACAGACTTTTGCTCATCTTCAGGGAAGTCGATCATCCCGTGTTTCTCAACACAAAGCAAACATATAAACGAAAGACATAAACCATATGTGATGAGTCCAATTCATATGCATTTGTTCTCATTTAATTGTTAATATTTGCTTGAAATCATACTTTTATTTGTATTTTTGTATTAGTTTACTTGTTTTTATCTTAT
>JAOYMZ010092415.1:0-10560 GCA_025802335.1 Pinguicula primuliflora | reverse complement strand
GATGCCTATGTCTTGCTGTACTCAAACTGGTGGCGAAACCCGGGTATGAATTTGTGCTGCACGGAAGTGCAGTGAGACACATTGAGCCTATTCAAGTTATACCGGTAAGAAATGTTATGTAAGGAAATAACAGTTTGATCGATCTTTTACCGAATAGCAAAACCTTTTGAGAACTACAAAGAATCTCCGAGGCCTTTGAATCACAGTTTCCTTAAAACAGATTCGTCCTCTCCTAGGTGCTTTGAGAATTTGGACATCTGTTTCCCAGGATACAACGGAGAACGAATAACTTTGCACAACACTTACAGTTATATTCCGGCGAACTCGAATTATGTCTTCCTTCTATCACCAAGAACTCAAAACCAATGGGCCCAAAGAATGAAGCAAAAAATCAAAAGAAAGTTTAGACTCAATATTTTGTGTGTGTTTTCAAACAATGGAGGATGCTTATATAGTTTCCAAAATAATTAAGGAGAATGAACACACTTTAAGGAGTGAAAACTCCTTAAAGTGAGTTTTGTATCAATCAACACTCTTTTCAACTTACAGAAATTGGAAAATCGGCCCATTGAAATAACAAGAAAACAAAAGGGCGGTATTTAGCCTTAACCAATTTGCATAAGTGCCAAGAAACTAGCAATGATCCTTCTAATATGGAATAATAGCAGAGAATTAAATGTTTCAAACCTTTTGGTATTTCATCTCTGCTATGCATATCATGTTGAGAAATAATTGTACAAAGTAAAGAACTGGCGTTCAATGATACACAAGCCTTTGTCCACCCTCAATCGGAAATGTTCTTCACAAAATGTCGGACGGTACGAAATCTGCATTGGAAAAGAAAGGATGAAAGTGGGCAATCGACTCAAGGAAGACATTTTTCGGAATGAACGATGATACTCAGTTTCATCGAAGCTCATGTGCACAAAATTTTGATGGCTTCATGGAACGGGGCTAGGCAAAAGCGCAATTTGTAATTAAACATTTTTAGGCCCGTTAGTATATAAAATCATATTGCTTATCATTATTGCATCGTTATTTTCTTTCATTCTGGTTTCGATACTTTGGCCCCAATACAAAGATTTCGGAGGTAGAAGTGCATCAAGAGGAGTTCGATCAGAAGGTGTTCGACAATTGCTCCATAGAGGCAACTAGCGTGGTATTATTATTTGTCGTTCTTGATTTCCTTGCAGGTGCTTACTACGAGAGTTCTATTCCTCGCACAATTCACAGTCCTCAAAATCACCAGGGAGCTTTCTACTTCGTACTTTTAATTTGCTCCTAATTTTGCAGTCCAATTATATTGCTTTCGTCCGCAGTATCATTTGTGTTGGGGTGTTAGTGTTGTTATTATTTTGTGGGTACTATTGCCTATTTTGATAGTGATATTAGCTTGTAAGAAATATAGACGCGAGTACTATCTATAGTAACCTGAGGTCGTGTCCTATGATGAGGAGTCGGGGTAGGGTTGGGGTCCAAGATATAGGATTACAATTTGAAATTTGGAATGTGGGGACGTTAACAGCGAAATCTTTAGAGTTGGTAGATATATTAAAGAAAATAAGAGTTGACGTGGTGTGTCTTCAAGAGAAAAAGTGGAAGGGAGAGAGAGCAAGAGAAGTAAATGTGTACAAACTATGGTACTTTGGATTGGTTAGTGGGCAAAATGAAGTTGAGATTATGGTGTCAGAGAAATTCAAGGAATTTGTAGTGGAAGTGGTAAGCTGTGACGATAGATTTATGACGATAAAAATAGCAGTTAGGTTAGAGGTGGTGAATGTTGTATGCGGGTATGCACCTCATGTGGGGCTACGGGAGAGTGAGAAGCGAGTCTTTTGGGACAAGTTAGATACTGTAGTGAGTAGTATCCCTATGGAACAAAAGGTTTTCATCGGTTGTAATTTTAATGCCCATGTGGGGATAGAGGTGGATGTGTATTAGGGTGCGCATAGTGGTTTTGGGTTTGGTCTGAGAAATGATAGTAGTCGGGAGTTATTGAACTTTGCGGCAGCACAAAAATTGATGATAGCCAATACATATTTTAAGAAGCGAGATGAGCATTTGATCACCTTCCATAGTGGAGGGCGAAATACACAAATTAACTTTTTCCTTTTGCACCTAAGGGAACAAGAGTTATTGTACAAACTGTAATGTTTTGCCGGGAGAATTATTAACGTCATAACATCATCTTTTGGTTATGGATGTTAATGTACGAGGAAAATTGGGGGAGAGGAGGCGAGGAGGTAGAGAGAGGATACTGTGGAAGAACCTTAAAGGCGAGATGCCTACCGTCTTCAGAGATAAGATAGCTCCTACTTGTTTGGACATGATAATTGAGGTTCTCATGGCTACTATAATCAGGGACACGGCTAAAGAAATCGTAGGAGTAACATCCGGCAAAGCAAGGCTTGGTAGGAAAGCGTGGTGGTGGGGTGAGGAAATGCAAACTAAAGTTAAAGCCAAACAAGATAGATTTAGACAACTTATTGTAGCAAATGGGGATGGGGAGAGGATGCAACGAAAAGAGGCGTACCGTCAGGCAAGGATTAAAGCAAAAAGAGCAATGGCAGAAGCCAAAAGCAAGGCCTATGAGAGTATGTATAGGAGATTGGATACTAAGGAGGGGGCGAAAGATATTTACAAGCTTGCAAAGACACGAGCTCGGAAGAACAGTAATATTGATATTGTTAAATTTATCAAGAATGAGGAAGGTAAAACCCTTTTCTCGGAGTGGGATATAAGAGAGAGGTGAGAACAATAATTTAGTAAATTGTTTAATGAGACACATGAACATAATAGCTCTGTAGGGGATGGAGAGGTGCACCGACCCATAAATTAGGGTGTGGTTAGACAGATATCGTCAGAGGAGGTGAAAGGAGCCCTTAGAATGATGGGAGGTGTGAAAGCATTAGGGACGGACAACATACTGATTAAAGTGTGGAAGTGTGTATGAGACATAGGAATTAAGTGGCTAACGACTCTTTTTAACATTATTCGGACGACAAGAAAGATGCTAGAGGATTGGCGGAATAGCGTAGTAGTTCCACTCTATAAAGACAAAGGGGATGTGCAACAATGTGGCAATTATCGAAGTATTAAACTCCTAAGTCACACTATGAAATTATAGGAGAGAGTTATTGAACTTAGACTACGGGGAATAGTGCAAGTGAAGGAGAATCAATTTGGTTTTATGCCAGGGAGGTCGACGATGGAAGTAATCTATCTCCTTAGACGACTAATGGGGAAATACCGAGCACATAAACGAAATCTCCATATGGTCTTTATAGATCTAGAGAAGGCGTATGACACTATACCACGAGAGGTTATTTAGAAATGTTTAGAAATCAAGAATGTCCCATGGATGATGGTTAGGGTTATACAAGATCTGTATGAGGGTGCGAAAACTAGTGTGCGGATCCTAGTGGGAGAAACGAAATATTTTTCAGTGGGCATAGGATTGTATCAAGGGTCAACACTGAGTCTGTTTCTTTTCGCGGTAATTATGGATGTACTTTCACAAAATCTACAGGATGAAGTACCATGATGTATGTTATTTGCGAGCAATATTGTTTTAGTGGCTGAGACGAAAGAGGAGGTCAATGCTAAGTTGGAGCATTGCAGTGAGGCATTGGAGGCTAAAGATCTCCGATTGAGTCGCTCGAAGACGAAGTATATGGCAAGCAATTTTGCAAATAAAACATAAGAAAGTCGAATGGAAGTTATAATTGCGAACCAGACTCTCCAACAGAAAGATAATTTCAAATATCTAGGATCAATCATCCAAAAGGATGGATGTATGGAAGGCGACGTTATCCATCGCCTCAAGGTCGGATGGATAAAATGGCGGTCGGCTACTGGAGTTTTGTGCGATAAAAAAATCTCACTTAACTTAAAGGAAAAATTTTATAGAACGGTTGTAAGACCAACGATGCTCTACGGGTCAGAGTGTTGGGCTATGAGCCTTTCACATGCACAGAGAAATTTCTATGTGGACATGACTTCTGATAGAACGAGTTGGAGACATTATATTACGGTTAAAGATACATAAAACTACATAAAGTAGTTATTTGCGTATTGACCTCTAGACTGATAGGAATAGTGAGTCATACTAGTGAATAGGTCGCATCTAATTATATTTCATCTAGTAAGAGTCGAATGCAGTCATTTAGTTTGTTCGTATTTGTATAGGCATTTATTTATATCGGCATATATGCAGTGCATGGTTGGGATAAGTAGTATTTCAGTTATATTTTCTCCTCTTTTATTATTATTATTATTATTTGTATTCTATTATTATTATTATTTATTTTTTTCGAGCTTGGGTCTCCACGGAAATAATCTTCATATCCTGTTGAGAGGTGGGGGTATGATTGCGTATATCTTACCCTCCCCAGACCCTGCTTAATGACGAGATTTATTGGCTATATTTGGTTTGGTTTATATTGCTTACAAAAAAAAATGAAATGGTATTCAAGAAGAGCTGACCTATGAATAATATTTACGTTGAGCTAGACTTTAGAAATATCAAAATCGACCCCGACTGGCGTTGAAAATCCTTGAACTCAGCCCAAAGCCACCTGTTAATAGTTTCGCCCATATGTTCAACCATAGTGGCCAAGTGATGATATACTTATAAAGGTTTAAAAGTTAAAACCCCACCTTCCCACACCCTTTTTTTCAATTTTGATCCATAGTAACAGACTAACTAATCACTGGAGCAGAATAAACATCACTATGATTACAAATTACTTGAGTGGAATAAACGGGAAATAAAAAATTAAATAAACAAAACCTTTAGTGATCTGTAAGCTTCATCGTTTGCTGGAGGAAGAATGCCAAGCCAAGCAATGAAGACATAAGACGAAAATCCAAGAGTAAAGAAGGCAGAAGTCCGGTGGGAGAGACACTGCACACCGGATTGGACCACCGAAATAATCGAATTTGAGTACACTATTAGCTGCCTTAGAAACTCTCTCTCTAAGCGACTGTTAGAAAAAACTCGCTCGACATCCAAATTCCAGCAACTTCACAACGGTAAATCCCGTCGACCACTCCTTCCCGCCGTTGGGGAGGAGGCTCCAAACAAAAGGGTGAAGAATAAAGAAGCTTCCCCCCAGTCTGATTCTATTGGTATAAAGGCTGATGCTTCGTACAAAGCCATCCTCACGCACGACCAGATCCCAGACAGGGGGGAGATTATCATCCAGGAAGGCAACGTAACACACGAGCACGATGGTGTTCGTTCTATTGTCACCTTCGGTTCAAACATTCAAGCTCATATTGCGAAGAACATGTCCAATGCCCTAATTGTTCGGCCGCTAGGTCACCAAATTGGGTATCAATCGTTGAAGAACAAACTCCAAACTCTATGGCAACCGAAGGGGGAATTAAAACTTATTAATTTGGCTGACGGGTTCTATCTTCTGCGCTTCGCAAATGTAAAAGATTTCCGGCGTTCTCTCTATGAAGGGCCGCATATTTTGGCAGGGCGACCTCTACGGGTTTTCCCATGACATCCGAAGTTTGACACCAAAGCAGAATATGTGGAGTGCGTAGCGATGTGGACACGTATTCCAAGGCTCCCTGCACAATTCTTCTATGAAAATTTACTCAAGGAGATCACTCGGCCGGTTGGAACCTAGATGAAGGCGGACATACATACGATCTCCGAAGATCGTGCTTTATTTGCTCAGATTGCTTTGCGCCTTGATCTGAGGCAGCACCTTACCCTCTCTGTGCAGGTCAATGGGATTATCTACCCGGTTACATTGGAAGATATCCATGAAATCTGTTTTTCATGTGCTAGATATGGCCATCTCGCCAGAAAAATGCCCTTACACCGGCGAGCAAGGAAATTTAGTTCCCACAGGAAGCAATGCTGCGGGGAAAATGGCAGATCAGGGAGACGGGGAGAATACCCTTGCTACTGATACTGAAAATAGCAAACTCACTCTCAACCGATCAGTCCCTGAACTCATCAATCGAATTCCGGGCTCACACAGCACAGCAAAGGATGCTATTGATACTTCAAAACCCGGCAAATGGATTACCGTGGAAAAGCAAGGGCGCAAACCAAGTAAGGACCATTTCTTCGTTGCTAATTCCAATCCTAACATCTCCTTCTCCTCTGGCAGGTACGGTGCACTGGCACAGGACACTCCTGGGATGGGAGATCATGGTATGGCCACCGTCCTGGATGCAAAGGCGACTCCCGCGGCAACTAACTTTAAATATAAGGCTGCCTCCAATGGAAAAGGGAAAAGGACAGTCACTGGGATTATTCACACCAAATATCCAACCCGAAAATCAGATAATTTTGTGCGCTCACATGGAGATCAGGACCAGCATACCATGGTTTTCGTAGCACCCACTCTTACACAACATGCCTCCTACTCGATGTCGCACAATCAGGAATTTCCAACAGACTCTCAGGGACTGAATCATACCACGGGCAAGAGTAGCACCAGACACGAGGCGGTGGTCATATCTCCCCCTGGAGCACGGGGAATTCATAGCTCCCAACATGACAATGAGTCACAAGTTTTTTGGGTCGGGAAGGTATGGTGTAAACCTGCTATGAGTCACCAGGTGTGCCCGACAGAAGTGCCTGAGGAACCCGAGGAAAATGGAACAACGGAAATTGATGAGGACATGCTCCCAGATGATGCCGAGGACTATCATCCATCCTTGCTCAGTGATGGAAATGTGTTGGAAGCTGCCCCGGATGGGGTTTCACTTATGGTGCCTGCTGAACAGACCTTTCACGTGCAGAGCTTGGAAGAGGAGGTGGCTGTGGCCTCTCTTCTTACAGACCAAGAACTCACAGAGGCAGCCTTGTGACTATCTCTACTCTCACTCATCCGAACATCAGTACAAGTTTTAATGGCTATACAACTGATCGCTTGGAATGCCCAAGTATAAAGAACTCTAAAACCTGTGCAGCGCTGTGTGAATTACTGCGAGTACACAAGCTGGATATATTCTTTATTCTGGATCCATGAGTCAGCAGCCTAGAAGCTGAGACAGTCATCCGAAAGATTGGACTTGGGTACGATAATTCCTTCTGAATAGAAGCTCAAGGCTTCTCTGGGGGAATTTGGAGGTATGGAACCATCGACATTCAGGTACTTTCCTACGATTGGCAATCTTTACACATTGTGCTAAACTATATAAACTCCTTTGCTCTAAACATTACTGCTGTATATGGTTCCCCTAACCCACAAATTCAAATGAATTTGTGGACGCGTTTGTCAAGTCTTGCAGACGCAATCACACTCCCACGGTTGGTTTTAGGAGATTTTAACACTTTCTATCATCTGAGGACAAAATTGGGGTTCGTCCTTCCAATGGCTGCACTGCTTTCCGGGAATTCCTTGAGTATTATGAGTTGAACACTGCAGGTTTCCTTGGATCGCATTTTACCTGGAGATGTGGCAATTGCCATGAACACATAGATTGGATGCTTCGAACTAGGGGCTTCAAGAAAGTTCAACGAAACTTCAAGTCCAGCATCTACCTCTAATTGCCTCCAATCACTCACCATTACTGGTAAATATTAAGTTGGCAACTGAGAGAGACAGGATGGTTCCCTTTTTTGGTTACCTCAATGCATTGTACATACACAGTGCGTGGCATTCATGGCTCGCTGTGAAGTGGGATAATACAATTCTGTTACCCTCGCTCTTGAGATTCTTCAGCAGCAATTAAGGGGATGGAAACATGGAATTTTTGGTGACTTAAATGTAAAAAAGCAGCGCATATCTAGGAGACTAGGAGACATTCAACGAGCTATCATGGAGACTGGTGCGGTTCATCTAAGGAAGCTCGAAACAAAGCTATGTGAGGAGTATGAATATATCTTATCAATGGAGGACTCTATTAGAAAGCAAAACAGCAAAGGTGCATGGATTACTCAAGGGGACAGGAACTCAAAGTCATTTCATGCCGAGTTCAGGCCAAAAAGGAATACTTTCAAAGCTACTGCAATTCAGCTCGACAATGGCGAGTGGTGTTCTGACAGCAAAGTTATCTTGCAACATGCTACCACACGGTATAGGTACATTTTTGGTACAAATGACACGGACGTCGATCAAACCATGGCTCCATACACAATTACTGGCTGCTTTCCGACCCTATCAGAAGTGCAAACTGATATACTTACTTTGGAACTGCATCTGGATGAAGTGAAAGCGACCCAATTCAACATGAGGTCAGAAAAAGCCCCTAGACCAGACGGTTTCATGGCTGGATTCTACTAGGAGAACTGGGAACTCATCAAAGACTCACTGTTTTGTTTTGTACTGCACATTTTCAATACTAGCAGCATACCAGCAGAGGTGAATACAGGAATGGTGACCCTTATTTCTAAAGTGATGCGTCCTGAGACCTTTGATCTGCTGAGACCGATCAGCCTAATTAATCTCAATGCCAAGATCATCTCCAAGATAATAGCCTACCGGCTGAAACTGATTATGCCTCTGCTAAACCCAGAAAATCAGACCAATTTTGTACGAGGGCGAAACATAAGTGAAAGCGTTTTGACAGCACAAGAAGCACTACATTCTATGCGACAACTGAAAGGACGGAAAGGGTATATGGCCATCAAATTGGACCTAGCAAAGGCCTTTGGTTACCACAGTCTGTAATCACTCAAATCCATCTGCACTTCAACCCCAGCACATTGCAGGTGGAGGACATATTAGTCTGGCGAGACTCCACAAAAGGGAAGTTTAACTCTGCCTCTGCGCTTTTGTCTATAGTCTCACGTAACCTTAATCCGGAAAACAATGTCTGGGACCTCGTGTGGTCCTTGAAAACTCCAGAGACTATCAAGATTTTCTCTGGAAAGCGCTTTGCAATTGTCTCTGGATGAATGCGGAGCGATATAGGAGGAAGATCGCCTCCACACCATTCTGCCATTGCTGCAATATGCCTGAGACAACACTGCACGTCCTCAGGGATTGTAAGCCAGCCCAACAGTTCTGGCAGCATTCCATGCCAAATCTTCTTACTGAATTCTTGTTTTGCATAAACTTCTCTGATTGGTTTCTTTGGAATATGTCTCATTCTATTGCTATTGTGAATTGGCAGGTCTTTTTTGCAATTGCAGTATGGAATATCTGGATTGCAAGAAATGAGAAAATATTCGAAGATAAAAATCAGACGATACACAGCTTATGGGTAAAAGTTCATTCGAGTTATCAAGCAACAGCACAAGCCTTCAAAATTCAGACACGACAACAACAGGTTACATCCAGGGCATTACGGGGCCTTCTTGCCTGCACTGAAGTAAGTGTGGTGCGGGATGTTTCACCGTTTATGTTCCTGATATATGTTGATGCGGCTGTCAACCGAGCAACTGTTGAAATAGCATGCGGAGGAGTCTTGAAGGATGCTGTCCAGGAGTGGATCATTGGCTTTTCCCACAAAATCTATCCGTGCACAGTCGTGGAGGCTGAATTGTATGCGATTATGCAGGGACTCATGCTAATCTCCCAGTTGGGCATCACAAATGCAGCCCTACTAACAGACAGTGTAGAGGCTTTGGACCTTCTGACCGGAAATGAGAAGAATGCAATGCTGCAGTCCAAAGTGTAACATGTTAGATCGTTGGCTATCAATTGTGGTTATCTGGCGTTCAAGCATATCTCACGATTGGACGATCACAATGCTGATCTATTAGCTAAAAGAGGACTGGCGCAAATGAGCAACCGAATCCAATTCCTAAGCTGCGATCCTATAATGTAATTAGGTACTGTGATCTCAACAGCCCAGACGCCTGAATTACTGGCCCGAATTGCCTCTCTGCAACAAGGTGTCATCCAAACACCCAGCTCAGCGACCTTTCACATTGTGGACTTTTCACACCAATTTGCCTTTCAGCCACCGTGAAGGATCTCCACTTCCTGGAGTTTCAATTTTAATTTCAGTTCATTTAGTCTATTTGAAACTTCCCCTGTATTCATGTCTAACTGGCTCCTCATCTATGTAAAAAAAAAAGAAGAAATAATTGAATTTTGTTTTTTGGCAGACCTCGGTCCTGGACTATGATAGTGCCTGTAAAGTATCTAATTATATTCAGCCAACATGAAATTGGAAAAAGATTAAATTAAATAAACATCAAGGTCAATCGGGAACAAGAAGTCGTTGTAGTATAGTCGTAAGTATACGCACCTGTCACACGGATTACCTGGTTCGATCCTCCCCAACAGCGTTTTCTTTTTCTGTTTGTACAACTTCATGTGGACCCGTTTTGTTTTTTACTTTGTTTTTATTACTTCACGTGTGCCCACTATTTTTTTATGATTAAACATCACATGGGCCCGTTTT
The DNA here is from genome assembly GCA_025802335.1 of Pinguicula primuliflora. NCBI lineage: Eukaryota > Viridiplantae > Streptophyta > Magnoliopsida > Lamiales > Lentibulariaceae > Pinguicula > Pinguicula primuliflora. Next base: position 231 of record JAOYMZ010092415.1, on the reverse strand, counting down.
TATTTAACTTTGTTTGTATAATTTCCCGTTGACCCATTATTTTTATGATTAGTTACATTTTTTTTATTAGTTACTTTTTTTTATTAATTACTTTTTTCAATTAGTTACTACATAGAGCCGTTCCTATGGTCAGTTTTATGTTGGTCAGTTTTTTCTTGCGTGGACAATTTTTTCAATTAGCCATCCGTTCTCGAAATTGATCGCACCATTGGAAAGCTTATACATTGAATT
>JAOYMZ010092414.1:0-10561 GCA_025802335.1 Pinguicula primuliflora | reverse complement strand
ATATTATAAAATTAATATTAAATTATCAAAATAAACTTCATTTAACCGATTAAGGATTAAAATAAGGGTAATTTGGTCTTACATATTATTTATGAGTTTGATATAATTTCAAATATTATCATTCTATTTTTTTAAAAGAAAAATAATATCAAGAGTTGTTTATTTTTTAAAAGATCTGAGTTCTAAGTACTTGTTTTGTATCTCTATTTGATTTTGCATTTTGTTTCTCCTTTTCATTCTCATTCTTCCTTGGAACTTTGAGAGTGTTTGCAAAATCTTTGAAAAAAAAATAGATAAATCTGCTTCTTCTTTAGAAGTGAAAAATGAATTCATTTAATTATTTATAAAATTTTCATTAAAAGTAGAAGTTGAAAAAAAAAGTAGTCTTCTACCTATTTCTCAAAAAATGAGAACTTGACTTAAAAAAAGGGAGAAGTAGAGTTTTAAAATACTCATTTTGAAATAATCTTAAAAAAGAAGAATAAAAAAATTAATCTAAAAAATAAGTGATATAAAACAGACACTAAATAAAGAACAAGTATTAGAAAGTTGAAAGTGCAAAAAACTCTTTTTTAAAGGTTCTAATAATCAAAATATAATTTAATAATTCTGTACAAAGTTGGACTTAAATAATTATTTTTTAAGAACCAAAGCAAAACACCCGTCATTCTGAAAACAAGAACAAATAATGAAATAAGTAAAAAATATTCACTCAAAATAGTATTTATTGCCCCATGGGTGAGCAATGTTTACGAAAATACTCCACTTTCTTGATAATAAAAGTGCACATTTTACGATACTGGTGACATCAACATGACTAGATGTGTTAATTGTTCTATGTTAGTGAGTAGTTCTATGATACATTTTACGACACTTGTGACATAATTGTTCTATGTTAGTGAGTATTTAATTGTTTAATTAACAATGTTGGTGTGATAAGTGAACCGACAAAGGCGTGGCTTGAAACACAAATGGTGTGTGTAAATGTTGTGCAACAGCGTACAACAATTGTAAACAACGATCGAATTCAAAATTAATAACGAAAAAAATAATACAAGATTTTACGTGGTTCAACAATGTGTTTGCATCAATGGGTGCAAGAGCAGTAACTTTTTTATTCTTTGACATTGACTTGTTATGCCTATCTCACTAGGATTCCAATATTTAAATAATTCTGATACAAGCCCAAAGTCCAATTACAATACTTATCTAATTACATAATTAATTTGTACTAGAACGTGCTGGAGTCGGGCTCAGCCTTCCGAGCGTCGTGATCCTTGTGCTCCCCCACTACTCAGCATCCCGACCTTATTTCGCTTCTCTCACTCCACAAATCACTACATATATAATATGAGTAACATACTCCACAATATCTACTTTGGCGAATATCCACCCCTTAGGATAAAACAATGAAGTACAATCCGGGAACTCCACAACTAGGATGCTGATGTGAGGGATTGTCTCCTGTCTAGATACTGAAGACATTCATCAAGCTCAAGCAGTCAGTAGTAACATGCTTTGTCAAAATGTTTGCTGCATTCTCATAAGTATAAACTTTCTCAAGTAACAATTCTCCAGAAGTAACTAATTCTATGATTTTGTGCGATCTCATATCAATATGCTTTGTTCTAGCATGGTAAATCTGGTTCTTTGCTAAGTAATTAACACTCTGACGATCACAATGCAACTTAACTCCACCTTGTTGGACACCGAGCTCCTTGACCAAGCCTGTAAGCCACAAAGCTTCCTTGCTACCCTCAGCCACTACCATGTACTCTTACTCGGTGGTAGATAATGCAATTATAGGCTATACCATGGACTTCCAATGGATCAATGCTCCCGACAGAGTAAACACATAGCCCGTTGTAGACCTCCTGTCATCCAAATCTCCTGTATAGTTTACATCCATATATCCTACTAATGAAGAATCAACATCCTGCCTGCTGAACCTGATGTACTCCTCAAGTATCGAAAAATCTGCTTGATTGCATCCCAATGCTATTATCCACGTTAGACAGGAACTTACTAACCACACTGACAGCTTGTGCCAAATTTGGCCTCATGCAAACCACATCATACATCAAACATCTAATAGCACTCGCATAAGATACCTTTGACATGTCACAAACTTCACCATCCACCTTAGGGCATTGAGGGGTAGATAATTTGAAATGATTCGCCAAAGGTGTACTCATCAGTGTTGCATGACCTATACTGAACTTATTCAACACCTTCTCAACATAATCCTGCTGAGATAACCACAATATCCTAGTAGCTCTGTCCTTGCAAATCTTCATCACAAGAATCTTCTTGGTCGTACTCAAATCCTTCATGTCAAACTCACTACTCAACAAATACTTCAACTTGTTCACCCCACTGATACTCTTAGCACCACTTAACATGTCATCCACATATAGCAACAAAAAAATATAAGAACCATCATCTAGATTCTCACATAAACACAACAATCATACTCGCATATCTTATAGTCAATTTATATAATGAAAAGATCAAACCTCTTATACCACTGTCTCGTTGCCTGTTCCAACCTGTAAAGGGACTTCTTCAAACTACAGACCAAATGTTCCTCTTTAGGGAGACGGAACCCTTCGCGCTGCACCACATAAATTTGCTCCTCTAAGTCATCATGAAGGAAAGCTGTCTGTACGTCCATCTGCTCCAAATGCATATTAAAATGCCTACTAGTGCCAAATTATCCTGATGGAAGTGTGTCTAACCACATGGAAGAAAATATCATCATAATCAACTCATTTCCTTTGCGAGTAGCCCTCTGCTACTAACCGTGCATTGAATTTTTTTCTCCTTCCTTTTCTGAATCTGTCTCTTTCTTTTGTACCTACTTGTATCCTATTGCCTTTTTTCCCTCGGAAAGCTTCACCAACTCCCATGTCCAGTTCTTATGCAGAGACTCCATCTCCTCCACTATATCACCCATCCATTTACTTTTACGATGACTTTGTATTGTCTCCTCAAAATTTGTAGAATTCCTGCTACTAGTAATAACCGCATAAGAAACCAAATCTTCAAAATTATACCTGGTAGGTGGCTTAATAGTGCATTTGGGCTTGTCTGTGCCTATACATTCTTATTGATCATCTGAGGTCGAACCCTCTTCATGTTTAGTATTATCATCTCTACCAAAACTCTCAAGCTCCACTTGCACCACATGATCCTTAGTGTTGCAATTTTCTGGCACTTGTTTCTCCTCTTCCTAAGTACGTTATAATATGGATTTTTCGTCAAAAATCACATCTTTACTGATCATCACCTTTTTTGCCTTCGGGTCTCATAGCTTGTAACCTTTCACCCCTTTATGATATTTGAGAAAGATACAATGTCTTGACTTTGCATCAAGCTTTAATCCCTCCTCACTAGAAACATGCACATAGGGTGGACATCCAAATACTCTCAAACCCGAGTAGTCTACCTCACTGCCCGCCCATACCTCTTCTACTGCTTTCCATCTAATGTTACTCTCGGTGATCTGTTAATCAAGAAACGTGCCATAATTACTGCCTCTGCACAAAAATTCTTTGCAAACCCCACACCATTTTGCTGTGTTTTTTTGCGAACTGTAAAGTATCTATTAATCTTGTGCTGCTCACATAATTCCTGAAATTTTGCATATGTATACTCAGTACCATTATCTGACCAAAGATATTTAATCTTCATTCCTGTCTGATTGTCTGCTTCACCTTTCCACAGCTTAAACTTAACAAACACTTCAGATTTATGCTGCATGAAGTAAATCCATACCTTTCGTGAGTAGTCATCAATGAAGATCCAAAATATATGCATCCACCACGAGATGCAACCCTGACCGGCCCCCACACCTAAGTGAGAATATAGTCCAAAATGTCCACAATCTTGTGTAACGTCGTCCTATACTGCAACCCTGTTCTGTTTTTCTATAACACAATATTTGCAAAAATCCGGCTTGCGTGTTTTGACATGCTTCAATAAGTTATTCTTATAAGGCTTTGTCATCCCACGCTTACCCATATGCCCCAGTCACATATGTCACAAAACTGTACTATCAAATTTCGTATCTACAGCAGCAACTCCACCTACAATTATGGTACCCAACAATCTATAGATATTTTCTGCCAACTTTTGTCCTTTCATTACAGTCAACATCTCTTTATTCACCTTCATTACCCCACTTGCAAATTTGTAACTAAATCCTTTACTATCTAAAGTGCTCAAAGAAATCAGATTCTTTCTCAATTTTGGTGCATGTCAAACCTCACACAACGGTCTCACTACATTATCAAACATCTTGATTCTTATTCCGTATTCCAACCACTTTGCAAGATGCATCGCTACCCATCAGAACAAAACCAGAATTCACAAATTTAATGGAGTCAAACCAATCCTTATTGGGTATCATGTGATATGAACACGCCGAACACATAATCCAAGAATCTGCCAGATGATCTAACCCAAATGAAACAGAAATCATATCGTTGTCACCATTTTCTGAATCTTCATCCTCTGCTACATTAACGGATTTCGATGGACCATCCAATTCTGAATTTCCTTTTCTTCTCTCTGGACAATCTCGTTTGAAGCGTCCCTTTTCCCATATTTAAAACTTGAGAGATCTTTCTTCTCGTCCTTCTCATTCCTCAATTTTAACCGAACTTTATAGCCGCTCGATCCATACCGAAACTTGCTCCTTCCACGTTCCTAGTTACTTTTCACCACATGACCTTCACCTTGCAAAACCTCATCACTGACCTTCTTTTGCTGCTTAAAACTTAACAGAGCACCTGCGACATCCTCCAATTCAAGGATTTCCTTACCTCATATCAGAGTAGTAACCAAATTCTCATACGTATAAGACGACGGTAAGAAATTCAGTAACATCAGTGCTTTATCCCCGCCTTTGAACTTCACATCAACTCTCTTCAGATTGCTGATAATTTGATTGAACACATTAATGTATTGACACAAATTTGTTCCCTCTCACATCTTAAGATCATACATTTCTGCTTAAGGTAGAGTTTGTTCGTTAATGACTAGGACATATGCTGACTCTCCAGTTTCAACTAGATTTCTGCCAGTGACTCCTCGCCCTTGACGTGATACATCACGTCATCAACTAGACAAAGCCTGATCGTCACCACTGCTTTCGCCTCCAATTCTTCCCATTCTATGCCATCCATATGCTTCAGTTATTTTCCGTATAATGCTTTCACCATCCGTTATTGCACGAACAAATCCTTTACCTCCTCTGCCATAGTCCGAATCGGTTCTGTCAAATTCAACATGTCAAATTTTGCAGAAGACATCTCAGACATCGTAACCTGACTCGAATACTAATTGTTGTGCAATGGCCTTACAACAATTGTAAATAACGATCAAATACGGAAACAATAACGAAAACAACAACACATGATTTTACGTAGTTCGATAATGTGCATATATCCACAGGAGCAAGAACAGTAACTTTTTTATTCCTTTACTTATTCTTTCTGTCGAATTAGGATTACAGTTACAGAGTATTTAAATAACCCTAATACAGGCCTAAAGCCCAATTATAGTACAGAACTAATTACATGATTAATCTGTACTAGTACCTGCAAACCCGCCGGGCGTCGTGCCCAACCCACTGGGGTTGTGCTCCCCGCGTTCTCCCACTACTCATACCTTGCTCCACTCTACTCACTCCACAAATTGTTACATATTCCAACAATAAATCTGACCACGTCGCTTGTGACGTAAGTGAACTAGGTAAACCAGAATCGAAGTGGCTCACTTGTGACACCAACATTATATTGACATATAAATTCATCATCTCGATCCTTTCACACCACATCCTATATCTTTAAACCTATCTAAATTGAACATAAATTACCTTCATTACCGAAAGTCTGGAGTTCAAGTTGGAATACAACGTTCTAGTTAGTTTTTTCTTACATATTTTATTTTAATATTTATATATTCGAGCAATTTTGGATCTTGATTAATTATTTTAATATTTTTCAATTGAAACCGATAAATTTGGAAGAAATTCAGGTAAGGATAGATATTTGCATTGAATTTTAATGGTTTGGCTAGAATAATTTATTATTTATTTAAAAAATATTATTTTCTTAAATGTTAGAAAATATTATTATGAGCAAGAATTGAATTCAAGTAGCTTAACTAGTGAATTGATACTTTTTAAATATGGAAGTCTAGGATTCGATAACTTTAACTATAAAAAATTATAGTGAACGAGTTTTTATTTATTTATTTGACAGTAGTGGTTCATTGGACATATAGAGGTGATAATACTCAATATTCGTTGGTGGCTTGTACATGTCATATAGTTTTGGTGTGCAAATAGTAGCTCAGCCGCTTATTATTACAATGCGTGTCATCTACTTCGGGTATGCAATAATCAGCTAAGATATGCGGATGCGATTGATGATACCATTTTCATTCATTATGTTTATGCGTTGCACCCGACTCCCAACATTTATTGATCCGTAAGTTGATAAAGAATGACTAATCAAAATGATGCAATAGATTCAGAAATAGAAAGTAAAAATGTATCCCAAAATTATTATGGATATGGCTAATGTGATACATGCTGTTGTGTGACAGAGTCACCTGAGGCACAGAGAAGAAGAAGATTATGATTGACCAGTATATGCGATACTGTTTTGTGCAGTATATGCGATACTGTTTTGTATGGAATAGAAGAGTGTAAACTCCAGAATGCTTGTGCAAAGCAAAATGTAAATCTCTTATTGATAATGAAGGGAAAACATCAAGTTATATAGCAGTACAAACGTGATTCACACACACCACGATCTACCAGCTATATTGATTGCTTAAGACTAGGAATGGGAAATAACTGACTGAACTGAAAAACTAACAGAAAAGGAATTAATCAAACTTGGACCAGATGATCCTTATTTTGCGGCCACCTCCCGTCTGACTAAGTCTTGATACTCTTACCTTTTCATTCTCTCCCTTAAACTGAAAACAGTTCATGTTGGAAGTTTACACACTCCCATTTCTTCTCGAAGTCTGATGAATGAATCAAGTTTGAGGGGCTTCGTCATGATATCTGCAACTTGATCTTGAGTATGGCAGTGGACAAGTTCGACAGTAGCATTTTGAGTGAGCTCTCTCAGAAAATGGTACCTCACATCAATGTGTTTGCATCTTCCATGTAACACTGGATTTTTAGATAACTTGATGGCAGAAGAATTATCGCAGAGGATGATAGTGGGCCTTGTTTGCTTCTGCTTGAGTTTTTTCAATATTCTATGCAGCCATATGGCTTGGCATGCGCATCCAGCAGCTGAGATATATTCTGCTCCTGTTGTTAATAATGCTACAATTGGTTGCTTCTTTGAAGACCAGCAAACTGCTTCTGAGCCAAGTAGAAAAACATAACCTGAGGTGCTCTTTCTTTCGTCTAGATCACCAGCATAGTCGCTATCAGAATACCCTGTCCATGTTCTGTTTCCATCCTTCCTAAAGAAGAGGCCAAAATTAGTCGTCCCTTTGAGGTATCTTAGAATTCTTTTCGCTGCCTAGAGGTGTATCTCAGTCGGTTTCTCCATGAATCGACTTATCAGACTTACTGCAAACATTACATCAGGCCTAGTTGCAGTTAAATACATCAAGCTGCCAACAATTTGCTTGAAAAATGTGCTGTCAATATGTTCTCCTTCTCCATTCTTTGTCAGTTTTGATCCAGGTGCTATAGGATTCATCACATGATTGCAGCCTAGCATCTGAAAACGATTCAGCACGTCCTGTGTGTACTTGTGCTGACCAATGAAAATTCCATCACTCCTTTGTACAACTTTCAGGCCAAGAAAGTACCTCAATACTCCAAGATCCGACATCTCAAATTCACTCATCATGGATAACTTGAACTTGTTAATCATATCCTCATTATTACCAGTGTAGATCAGGTCATCAACATACAAGCACGCAATCAGAAATGTACCTTCTGGGTTGAATTTCATGAACAAGGTATTTTCATGAGTGCACTTCTCAAATCCTTCCTCAATGAAATACTTCTCAATTTGGATATACCAAGCCGGAGGTGCCTGCTTTAGACCGTACAAGGCTTCGTTCAATTTGTAAACCTGATGTTCACAATGTCTCTTTTCATATCCAGGAGGTTGACTCACGTAAACCTCTTCAGTGAGATCTCCATGAAGAAATGCTGATTTCACGTCCAGTTGGTAGATCTTCCAACTTTTAAGAGTTGCCAGTGACAAAATGATTCTGATGGTGTCAAGACGTGCTATGGGAGCAAACACCTCAATATAGTCCACCCCATACAGCTGTGAGTAGCCTTTGGCCACTAGTTTGGCCTTGTGTTTATCCACTTGTCCGTTGTCTTTCAGCTTTGTTTTGTAAATCTATTTTACCCCAACGACTTTGGCTCCCTGTGGTAGATCAGTCAGTTGCTAGGTCTTATTTTTGGCAATGGACTTCATCTTCTCATCCATTGCTAATCTCCACTTCTCATTTCTTGCTGCTTCTTCATAGCTGACAAGATTTCCTTCTAAAAAGAAACTCTGGTATTCATCAGCATCAGGTTCTGAAAGGCCTTCACTAGTCACATAATCTTTCATCAAGTTAGGAGTGTGTTTCGTCATTGCTTGACGAGGGTTGGGTGCAGTTGTTTCCTCATGTGTAGTGGTTTTTTGTGGCCCACAAGCAGCAGCAGCACATTCAGCATTGACAGATTCAGGGATATGGCCAGTCTCCTCCAGTTCTGTGTCAGTTGCTACAGCTTCCTGGAAAGTTCCAGCATCAAGTAGTTTTTCAGCCATATCATCTTTGCAGTCTAAATCTAGCACACCAGAAGAAGATTGAGATTGATCAGTAGGTTCACTGTGCCACTTCCATCCCTGCGATTCATCAAATTGAACATCTCTACTAATAATAATTTTTTTCACAACAAGATCATGCAATCTGTATCCTTTTAATTCTTCACTCAAGCCAAGAAGAATGCATTTGATACTTCTATCATCTAACTTACTTCGTTTGCAGGCAGGGACATGTGCAAAAGCTAGACACCTGAATACCTTGAAATGAGCCACTGATGGTTTTGAGCCACTCCATGCTTCCTTGGGTGTCATTTCCTTCACAGCAAGTGTAGGGCTTCGGTTGAGGATGTGCACGCACCAATTAGCTGCTTCAGGCCAGAACGGCTTTGGGACATTTTTTCCTTTGAGCAGTGCATGCACCATATTCATGATTGTCAAGTTCTTTTGTTCAGCTATCCCGTTCTACTGAGGAGAATAGGATGTAGTAAGCTAAGGAGAATAGGATGTAGTTAGTTGCTTCAGGCCAGAACGGCTTTGGGACATTTTTTCCTTTGAGCAGTGCACGCACCATATTCATGATTATCAAGTTCTTTTGTTCAGCTATCCCGTTCTGCGGAGGAGAATAGGATGTAGTAAGCTGTCTTCAAATACTTTGTTGCCTGCAAAATTCTCCAAACTCAAGTGATGTAAATTCACCACCTCGATCAGTTCTGAGACCTTTTATGGACATGCTAGATTCTTTCTCAACTCTACTTTTGAACACTTTGAAGGCATGAATGCATCAGACTTTTCAATGAGGAAATATATCCAGATTTTCCGACTAAAATCATCGATGAAAGTGAGCATGTACCGTTTTTTGCTGTTCGAAATGGGAGTAATGGGCCCGAAAATATTAGAGTGTACAAGTTGCAGAATATGGGTTGAATGCCAGAAACTTTTTGAGGAAAAAGGACCCCTTCTCTGCTTGCTGATAATACAATCTTCACATGGAGCAGAATCAAGTGATAACAGTGGCAAGCCAGTTACCATTTCATGTTGTTGCAGTGCTCTCAGGCCACAATAACTCAAATGTCCATACCGTATATGCCACAATTTTGTGCAATCTTCCACAGAAGAGAAAACAGGACGTCTGGATATCCTTTTTCATCTCACTATGAGTTGAGATGGTGAACATCCTATTGGATGTAATTCTGCTTTCCAAGACTAGACCTTTAGTTGGATGGAAAAACTTGAGTATTCCATACTGGATTTCCATATCCAAACCACTCTCATGAAGCTGCCCCACACTGAGGAGATTGTTCTTCAATCCAGGCACAAAGAACACCTCAGGTATCATATGTTCTTTCCCATTACAGGAGATCAAAATGTCACCTTTTCCTGCCAATTTCATTCGATGATTGTCTCCAAGCTTCACAGTTGTATAGAAGTTATTGTGGAAATTTATGAACTGCTGTCTGTTTCCACACATATGATTGCTGCACCCTGAATCAAGAAACCAAATTTCGTCAGGATGATCTGATTTTTCTCGTTCTTCAAAGGTCATCAACAGGAGTTCTTCATTCGTATCTTCAACATATTGTGCCTAGGGTTGGCAGAATCGCCCCGCCCCAGCGGGGCGACTCGGACCCGCCCCGGACCCGGACCCGGACCCGCCCCGGACCCGCACTATTTAAAAATAATAATTATATATATATAATTATATTAAACTTTAAACGGTAAAATGAATTAAATTGAGTAGAATTAAATTA
>JAOYMZ010092413.1:0-10562 GCA_025802335.1 Pinguicula primuliflora | reverse complement strand
ATTTTTTTATTGACTGGTTGGTTTATATTTATGTTAGTACAACGTATTTAAGGCAATGACCACGGCGCTAGTTACAATTTTTTTAGTAAAACAATCTAACTCCCCAAAGGTCGTGCTTACGGAATCACACTTTTTGATCGCTGAAACCAAAAGATTGGGTTCACTGAATCACACTTTTGGCTTATCAAAATTTACCACGGATGTCGGAGTCGCACCTGGATAGCCACTCTGCACCCAATCCAACTTTTGATAGTCTAAACTCGTTGAATGAGAAATGATAGATAATTAAAAAATTATTATTTTTATTTATTATATTCTGCAATTTTTTATGGGACTACCATCATTTTTAACCCTATTAAATCATGAAATTTATGCGATACAATCCCTCCACATGCTCAATTCATTATACAAGGAGACTGCTTGAATGTAGTGTTTGCCGTGCAAGAAGAAGATCTTGTCCTCCAACACTGTCGGGATCTCTTGGAATGAGACAAAGTCTATGATTAACTCCTCACCACCATATTTGAGTATCTTTTGGTATCGTCCCCTCGAAAATTCAATAGCACATAAATTAGCTTTTTATGTTAAGGAATAAGATGATGTTATAAGAGACCAGTGTATCCACCTGACTTTATTCAATGGCCCCTAGGTGCATCCTCACACCTAATGAAATCTTTTATTCCAAAACAAATCATATCAATTACCCTAAAGAATTATTTGCAACCACGATTGAAACTTATTGTTATAGTTTTTTTTATAGGTATTGGCCACACAATCGTACTCCCCTTCTGTACGTGTTTACAATGGATTAAAATTTCTTAAAACGGTGTAATGCTCTGGGTTCTCCCCCAAGCTCCAAAATCAACCCTTAGTATAAGAGATTTTTGCTGTTTCGTGCTCTCGGAAGGTTTTATTGTTTCGTGCTCTCCAGACCGACCAACAAATTTGTTGGAAGAACGCATTCCCTAATTTCCTTCCTCCGGCATTAACTCCTGCCATTACCTAAATCAAAATGCAAGATTTCTAGAGTACTTGAGATGAATATGTTCCCGCCATTACCCAAATCTCTGTTATTAGTGTAATATCATACCAATTACCCTAAAGAATGATTAGCAACCAAGATTGAAACTTATTGTTAGTGACTAGTGTTAAATCCAAGTCCCCATAACCCTAAATCAAAACATTGGTGGGTGGTGCAGCCTGCAATATGTCAAAAAGAGTACTGAGATGAATATATAAAATGGGACAAATTGGAGACAATGACGAATCGTCATTGTTAGGTTCTGGCGATTCGTTCCGTAGAGTGGGCTATGGTTTGTATGTATCATGCCATGCCAACCCACTCTCTTTGCTATCTTTCTCCAGAGCCTCAGATCTCGTGGTCCCTAACAAACGTACAAACGCACCAAAAAGCTTCCAACTTTGGGTGCATTAACTCCAAGTTGCAACCCATTACACTACACTACACCACCATCTTCCTCCTACTCTTCTTGGTCCCCAATCCCATCTACCACACACAAAAACCCGCATGGGTGTGTGTCAAAATGTCTTCTTTCTTTCTTACCTCATCTCACCCATAGAAAACTCAATGAAGAAGCCGAAGAAGACCCATCAAAACTATTGTTATTGTTTGTTCGGTTTGTGGGTTCTTAATAGGGTTTAGTGTGTGTATGTACTATTGACAATTGACTCTACTTGGGGCACTTAATGAGGTGCATTTACTCTCTACCATAAGTAGCCGAGAAAAAGTGATGTCCAAATTCCCAAGCTTGTTCCTCTTCCTCTTCTTCATTTCCATGCCCATACTTTTGTCTTCTCTCTCCCTCTCTCTGTTATTACAATACACTACAGCAGCCTGTTTTAAACCCAACAGCCCAAAAGGCGATAACAAGCAACCTAGAGACAAAAACTACCTTTGTTTTGCATGCATTTACATGCCCACATTCACTTTTCTCTTTTGGGGGGAGAGAAATGAGAATGGTCCCCCCACCACACATCTCAACTCCATCACTCTACAAAGGACTAGGATCAGACATTAAATTTTCTTCCCAACTGCTCAAAAAGAGGTAAAAATAAATAAAGATTCAATCTTTTCTTACTTTTGTAATGATCAAGAGTGAAATCATCGGTTTTCATGGAAATGGTTTGAGCCCCTTCTCCAGCTTCTTCAGACTAGCAACCTCCCTTCATCAATTTTCCAGTGTTTTATCCCATTTCTGCATTGTTAACAGTGCTGTGTTATGTGTAGCCTTTTAGCTTCTGCAAAGAAATCCCATGTCTGAAACCTTTCTGATATCTCTGCAACTGCACGGTACAGTCTACGGTCTGATCAGTCAATTTAATACCTCAGCCTTTGCTATAAACACTTGAAGAAAGAGGCTTCCAACTCGTGCATTTGGTACCAATCTTTGGGTTACTTACATTTGAATGTCAACATTCAGTTCAGTCTTGTAGAGGGAAAATAAAGAAGAATAGCATATCCTCCTCAAGCTCTACATTCCTGGCCAGCACACGCAACAGCAACTCATACAGACAAGGATAAACCTCTGATTTTCCTCTTTTGGGGGGGATTTCAAGCCTCATCTGGGCTTAGAACAACCATGAAAAGGCTCTACATTTTGAGCTTTTGCATTTTTGTTCTTTGCATCATCTGCTTGAGTGGTCCATGCAATGGAGAAGATGAAGACTCTGGAGCTCCAATGAAGAAAACAGAAAAAGATGCTCTGTATTCTGCTATTCAAGGCTTCGTAGGGAAATGGTGGAATGGTTCAGATCTGTATCCAGATCCTTGTGGTTGGACTCCTATTCAGGTTATACACAGAGTAAAATATTTGCTTTTTTTAACATCTTTCTATTAATGAGTTAAATGTGTATATCCTTTTGTGTTCTCAAGATTCTTGGGAGTTGATAAGTAAAATGCCACTTTTAGTATAATTCAATCAAATCAGAATCAGAGAATTACAAGGAAGAAGCAGAGAAGCTGTGAAGAAAATGGATACCTTTTTTCAACAATCACTTTTGTCCTTACTCATTTTTAGGCAGACTCATTCCTCTTGGCTATTTCCAGCTTTGTTGTATTTTTCTTTTCATTTCAAACCGAAGAGGTTGCATCTTCCAATTATTTTCACATCAATCTTTCTCTTCATCATCTGCAGGGTGTTTCGTGTGACTTGTTCAATGGCTTTTGGTACGCTACTGATCTGAGCATTGGACCTGTTCATGACAACTCCCTCACTTGTGCTCAAAATATTGGATTTAGCCAGCATTTGTTTGCACTGAGGCACCTCAGATCACTCTCATTCTTCAATTGCTTTACTTCACGAGAGAATCCAATCCCCATTCCTACTCAGAAATGGGAATTTCTGGCAGAGAGATTAGAGTCACTGGAGTTCAGATCCAATTATGGCCTTACCGGTAAGATCCCGGCAGCGTTTGAGGGGTTAAAAAATCTGCAGTCTTTGGTGCTGATGGAGAATGGACTAAGCGGTGAACTACCCAAAAATCTTGGCAATTTGACTAACTTGAGACGCTTAAATCTTGCCGGAAACTCTTTCACGGGCCGAATCCCGGATAGTATAGGTGGACTGAATCAGCTTCTGATTCTTGATATTAGCAGAAATGCACTCTCCGGATCACTGCCTGCGTCTCTTGGAGGGCTAATATCACTGCTTAAGCTTGACTTGAGCAACAATCAGTTGGAGGGGGCCATCCCTAATGAGCTTGGGAAGTTGAAAAGCTTGACACTTTTGGACCTGAGTAACAACAGATTATCTGGTGGAATATCAAAATCACTCGAACAGCTGATCTCCTTGCAAGAACTGGTCATCTCAAACAATCCCACAGGGGGAGACATTATGAGCCTCCAATGGCAAAATCTGATGAGCTTGACTGCATTGGATCTGTCAAATATGAACCTGACAGGTGGAATTCCCGGTTCCATCGCTGAGCTGAAGGCGCTGCGATTCTTAGGCCTGAATGACAACAAGCTCATTGGCAACATTCCTATAGAACTCGGGAATTTGCCAAATGTTAGTGCAATATACATTCATGGCAACAATCTAACAGGAGAACTCACATTCCCTGAATGGTTTTATGGGAAACTTGGGAGGCGTTTCGGGGCATGGGGAAATCCAAATCTTTGCTATCAAATGGGATCAATACAGACGAGTTATGCTCCATTCGGTGTGAAACAATGCAGGGAAGATGTCAATGCCATGAAATACAAGGCTCGTCTTGATCCAGAGACGGATACTGGGAACTTGAAGCATGATCAAACCTCAATAACTTCTTCTGCATTATCAGTTTGTGGGATCAGCGGATTAGCTTTCGTAGTTGAGGTGATAATGATTCTAGGTTTCAACCTTACCTTCTAAAAGGTATCTCGAAATTAGCTGGCCTAAGAGGCAGTTGTAACACCAGCTAAATTTGGAGGTTTGCTGGAAATTTCAGTTAGTTGTATAGGTTGTGCTAACAACTAGATCAACTTCCATTCATCGCACTTCTTCTTATACAGATGAGTCAAGTCATATCATATTCTGAACCTTGCTACTCATATCAGCCAATGCCAATTCTCATACCAAACTTGTAGTTTTAACAAACACCTTGTCTTCAAACTATAATGAAACTCATAAGATTAGTTCCAAAATCAAACAGAGATGGATCTGATCAGCCTTATCAAGTTACTCCACAAACCCATAAACCAACCAATCAGTTAGGAATACTTGATCTTCACAAACAGAATTCAGAAACATAGCAGCATAATTTTCTTACATTGGTATTCGGATCACTATTCACAAAGGACCGTGGTCCGCTCTGATAAATGGGGACGGAGAGAGTACGATGAGGGACCATTTTTGAAAACTGGAACCATGATCGGTATAAAATTCCTGGATACGCTCTGGCAACTGAATTATGTAATTTTTGGGTTCCTACAAATTTTGGTTTCTCTGCACACTGAAATTCAATGTTCTGCACAGCGAACAGCGATGCAGGTATACGACGCCACCTTGGGCAGAGTTCACGGATATTATTAATATTAAAATGGTTATTATGATTTATAACATTTTTATTATTACATAGGAGATTAACGGTAATTTTTTGTTTTACACTATAAAAAGGTAAAATTCTTATAAAATGTCTCACCCCTCTTGATGCCATTTTTTGTGAATAATGACAGGGGCTGTTTACTACTCTTTCTGAGCCCAAAATTGAATCTATATATTAAAACAAGACGGGTTTAGCACTTTCAACTATACCAATAGTACTTTTTACTTTTTTTTTCTTTTTTTACAATCTCTTCTATCCCTTTTTATATCCCTCAAATTCTAGGTACGTCGGAGTTCTTTTTCAGCGTGACTTTAGGCCTCAAACCCTAGGTACGGGGTTCTGTTTCACCGTGACTTTAGGCACGGGTTATATCTAGTTAACATTAATTTAGGATCGAAATCCACTGTTTTAAATTAGGTTGATCTCAAAAATTCAATCTCATATTTGTTAGTCATTCTCAAAATGTGGCCCAATTTCAAAAAGTAGTAAAATTAATATGCCCTCGCACAATCGTTCGCGGGATATGTGTGATCCGCCTTCTTATTATACATGTCTTGCATCTCTTCGTCTGCACAAGCCTCTGCAACCGTTACACCATTCCGTTTCAGAAAGCAAAACACGCTCCACCATCTACAATGCCTGCATCCCCTGGTGAAAGAATATCGGAATCCCTGTTACCACAACTGGAGGAGGGTTCCAGTAACCCTCCTAATGTTCAGTTATCCAGCCCTCCTCCGACTGTGATTGAGGAAACATGTGAGTATGTGACTCATACAATATCTTATTGTCTGCGGCAAAATTATTCTGACTGCATGCTACATATACAAACTTTCTGGTTGTATTAACCACACGAAACATGTTAAAAGCCGTGTGACCCTTTCTCGTTTTGTATCTTGCAGAGTCATCTACAGGTGCATGGCAAGAGATGCACATACCATTCAAAGCAACCAAACAGTCCTATGCCAATTAGAGCGACATCATCCTCACACTAACGGGCAACATTAAGTCTAGGGGATGAATTGTTGAGGTCCCATACCTTAAAATATTTGATACTTCCATCCAGGCATCCTTCGCTGACAGGTTTCGTTGTGGAATGGAAATGACTTGATAATAGAAGCATTGTTTCTAACACCATATGAAAATATTTGCTAATAGTTATAAAACTTCTGTCGAATTCTGTTCCTAGGATCCTAACTTTCTGATGATGCCCCTGTAAATGCAAAAAAAAAATTGCAGTCTAGATAGTAGCACATGCGCATTTACTATCTTTTAAATCTCCCTCATCTACCAACATATTTACCAGTTTCTTGAATGTTTCTCTTGTAGCCATAAACTCAGGCTGTTGTTGTCTCTCCGTCGTAAGACTATATCTTGGAGGTACTGCGCGTTTGAGTCTTCTCAATATAGCAGTTTCATCGCGAACGAACTCAACATTCAATTCATCAAGAGACCACAAGGAAAATAATTGACCACCATTGTTTCCAATTATACCCATCTAAATATACACACGGTTATATGAAATTCAGTACATACAAAATGCAATGGATCGCACATAAAATATTATATTCGCACATATCCAAACAATTAACGTGTAATCTGTTCAGTTTAGGAGCATTACCTCGTATGTAGTAGTCGTTCTACGAATTAGTTTCACGATTGCACGATTGCTTGATTGCTTGAAAATGATCTTTAAGGTTCTTGAGTTCTCCCACGTTCAAAAAACGGGCCGGCAGGCGACTTGGCAAAACAAGGCCTGCAACTAGAGGACTGGGAGATCAGAATCAAACATCAGGACAATCAAAACAGCTATACCGAGAAGAAATTCCAATTACCAGCTTTTCAAGGCATTCAGACACTTTTCCTCGAAAGAGTCCGGCAGCCAGGATTCTACTTCCAACCTCTGTGACGAACAGGATGCAAAGACGGCAGCATCGTTTTTTCCACTTTCGTTTAGCTTTACTTTAGTGACTTTTTTTTAATCTTTTGTTTTTGTGTAATGGCATCAACGCCTCCCCTATATACAAAAAAAGGTTCTTGAGTTCTGATTTTTCCACGAATATTCAGTTTGGGGGGACATTTAAATCTCGATTGCAATTTGATGTAATTTCTGTGAATATGGAGGTTGGATATTAAGTCAGATTATGGGATTAAATCAACCAGTTCCCTTCTTACCCGAGATTTATTATACAAGACCAAAGTCTTCCTTCGAGGACCCATTAACAAGGACCGTCAGATTTAATCAGACGGTCTAGATTAAAGTACCCCTTAAATTGCTAATAGACTCAATTTCTTGTCATAAATTGAAACCGTGAGATTCCGCCGTGAGATTTCTTCTTCAGCGAAATTTTTTGAAATACTTTACCTTAGGATTAAGTAGTAATTTATTGGAGTTTTAGAAATTTTCGATAACGAAGTCACTAATTACTTGAATCTTGTCGGAGTATAGGGCTTTCAGTCAAATATGTATAAATTTTCTATTGATTGTTTTAATTTCGATTGTAGACGATGGTAATAGTTCGAGAAATTGTATGTGCATGACAACAAGTGTCCAGATGTGATCAACAATCTGGATCAGAGGATCCACACTGAAGTTTAGATTTGCTATTAAGAGTGTTCAAAATATCCGTACCTGACAGGTATACTCAAACTTGATTAGTATATAAGCTCGATACTCAATACAAAAATATGTACCCGAAAATTTTCGGATAAAAGATCAGGTATTTGGTATGCCAAATACCCAAATCTTAATTCAGATATCGAATTTGGATCGGTTATACCCCATACCCGATACTCAAAATCCTAAGTAATTTCTGACATTTTATAAAAATAAAACACACTAGTATTATTTTATCATATTTTGGGTATCAGGTTCAGGAACGAGAACAAGACGTCCGATGTTTTTTTAAAAAAAATAAAATTTGATAATACCCAATACATGATACTCAAACTCAATATCTGTCGAGCATCGAGTACCGAATCGATTTTCAGTACTAAAAAATTTGAGTTCAAGTTCAAGTATCTTGAATACCCGAATTCAAATATCCAATAAATATCCCCCACTTGTCAGCCCTTAATTGGCCCTTTCTCCACTCATGTTTTTAGGCTAATTACATCCATTAAAGTCTGAAAAATACTATATATCATTCTCTTTTCATACTACCTCCACTGACATTCATACACAGTGGGGCTTACACACACCAACATATGTGTGTACTCACTAATGAAGGTATGGAGGTGTGTGTGAAAAAGGGATGATGTATATTATTTCCCCCATAGCCCATACATGCCGCATTACTCAGTTCTATCTTTCACAAAAGGTTAATTTTTTGTATTAACAAATTAACTTTTACTTCTAACATGTTTATTTTCATCAATTTTATGCAAAACGCTCCATAATTTTTTTTGACAAATTATTTGATCCTTCATTCGTCACAAAGAAGCAAGAAACCATAATTATGTTTAAAATTTTTTTTGGTAATTTCAATATTAAAAATATAATTAGTTATGTTTAAAGTTACATTACACGAAAGCATTTAACTCTATGAATTGGGACTTAGAGGTCACCAAACGGGCGTGGCGGGCTGAATTTTGAAACTCAGCCTACCTATTTTATAAATGTGGGTCGGGCCAGGCTAGCCTGTTTACAAAACGGGTTAGGCTGACCCGCCCTGCAAAAAAAACGGGCTGGACCAGGCTAGCCTATTTACAAAACGGACTAGCCTGTTTGGCCTATTTTTATAACATATGAAATTATGAATACAGGAAAATCGTGTTGTGCAGATTTACCGAACAGAACAGATTTACAAAATTGTGAAATTCATCTACAAAATAGAAGCTAGCAAAATTGTGGACCATCACTCCGAGGCAAGCTCGCAACGCCCTCCATTCCGGAATTCTCAATAAATTGTATAAAAAAAAACATACCAACAAAATCAAAAGTTACCAAACACAATATGTGATATAGAAATGGAGCTCAAGTGCAACTTTCAAAAGTGAGTGTTTGGAATACGGAGGTCAGTTTCAGGACTAATTATTCTGCCGGTGGTCCTTGATGTCCTTTGCAGCTTGCGCTTTCTCCAGCGAGTAGGTTTGCACCATTTTTTAAACGGGCCAGACCGACCCAAACCTGCCTTTTTCGCGGGCAGGCAGGGTCGGACCTGTTTGACCCGCCCTGTTTGGTGACCTCTATTGGGACTTTTAGTTACTATGCTTCAAAACTTTGGATTCAATGGATCCATGGATCAAAGAATGTGTAATCATGGCTTGAGGTAAGGAGATTCTGTTACAGATACTGGTACTGATACAATGGTGGATGAGGGACCACCACTCTGACGGACGCATGTTAAAAATTTTGATGATGAAGTTTTTTTTGGTAGGTTTTGATGATGAAGAAGTGATCAGCACACTTGAAGGCTGTGAGGGGAGGAGAGACGACGCAAGGAGAGAGAAAGAAAGACTTGGATAATTTAGGAAGAATGTGAATAATAACTTTCATTCATAATTACAAAGAACATTACAATCTTAACTTAAATAGAAAATAATTCAAAAATCAATGGACTACTTTGCCAAGAAAGAGTCCATTTAATCCTAATTAATAATTAATAACCAAAACAATAATTAAATCCTTATTAAAATAAAGATAATACGAAAAGTATTAAATAACTGCATAAAAGATCCATTCCGCACACGTCATGGCTTGTATAGTTTGTAATCATCATATCAACGGTTGGTCTTCGACGGACGCGTCATGCGTCGGGGTGGTGGTCCCTCATTCACCGTTGTATCCGTACTAGTATCCGCAACATTCCTCAACCCCTTGGGAAACCAACTTGCCCTCAAGTTGTAGATATGGATAATGGGCTGGAATTACCTCAACTGGTTCCAAAAAGTCTTGAGTAGGAGTCGAATAAGACCAATGGACAAGCCACACAAGATGTGTAAACCAGTAGATCATTTAGCTTGTGCCCAAAATCCTTTGATCATCTTTAATGGCTTGCTGGTATCCCTCAACATTGGCTAAGCATTTGGAAAAGGGCGGCAAAATGTTAAGGACACCACCAGACCCCTTATCACCAGCCTTATCCATAATATCAGTAGAAATTCTTAGTCATTCTCCTAACAGATCTGTAGAAAGGAAACCGAGTGTTGCATTTAAGGTGTCTGAAGGGTGCAAAGCCCTATCACACCTTGCATACGTGGATGACCTTTTGCTTTTCACCAAAGAAACAAAACGACCTCTAACCCAAACAGTTGAAAATACTTGAAACATACATGGAATGATGTTCAGGACAGTCAGCCAATCTTCAAAAATGTGAATTTCTCATCTCTGATAAAGCTTTTGCAGGCAGTATACAGTCCATCTATAGCCAAACTAGAATTAGAAGAGAGAGTTTTCCTCTTACTTATCTCTAAATGTAAGGTATCGAAAATTTAGAAATTTATATAAGGTGAGTGGCTGTAAGGGGAGTGGCTGTGAGGACTGAGACTTTCTCATCTCTCTTATTCAATTTAATAAT
>JAOYMZ010092412.1:0-10564 GCA_025802335.1 Pinguicula primuliflora | reverse complement strand
CTAATTTCTATCAGCTTAGAGGTCCATAGACAGATAACTACTCTATATAGTCCTATATATCTTTAACTGTAATATGACATCTCCAACTCGTCCATCAGAGGTCATATCCTCGGAGAGGTTTAATATGTCCCATTTAATTCATTGGTTGCATCATAAAATGATTATAAAAACTAGGCAAATTTGGCAAGTAATGCTCATCATAATCATAAAAGATATGATCACTAGTACTAGCGGAAATAAATGTAGAAAATGGAATTTTATATTCAATAACATCTACTAACATTTTATAAATGGAGTTCCATCATACGAGCATATCAACATTTAATTTCTTTTTAGGCATATCATATACTTTACATATTCTTTTAAATTCTAATATTATATTATTTGAAACATTAATCCAAGTAAAGCAAGAACTAAACTTTTCAAGATAAGGTTTTAATTATTCTATACCACTTTGAACAATAGGATTTATAACATGACAAGTACACATTTGATGAATAAGCTGAGTTTTATATTGGAAAATAGCTTAGCTCTCCCATATCACGAAGCTTAAACTAAGACTAGAAATATCTGACTAGAGCATCAATCACACTCGGTGTGTACCGGTAATCAAGATATCATCAACGTACACAAGAACATAAATATGCACATCGGACTAGTGATACGTGAACAAAGATATATCCAACTGAGAGCACTAAAAGCCATATGTAAGGAGACTGCTGGATAACTTGATATACCATGCACGGGAAGCATGCGAAAGGCCATAGAGAGCTTTATGCAGATGACAAACATGATCGAGATGAGTAGATGAGATAAAGCCTGCTGGTTGTTCCACAAATACCTCATACATAAGAATACCATTCAGAAAGGCATTAGAAATATCGAGCTAGCGAATAGACCAACTGAACTTTACTGACAGACAGAGTAGTATGCGAATGGTGAAAGGCTTAATTCTTGGACTAAACGTCTCCTCATAATCTAGAACATATGTTTGTTCAAAGCCGCATGCCACTAACCGAGCCTTATATCGTTCGACAGAACCTTCAGACTTAGTTTTGACCTTGTTGGCCCACTTGTTCCAAATAATATTATGATTTACTAGTTGGGAATAGAGGGACCACGTGGAATTAGCAATCAATGCATCATATTCCTCTCTCATAACAGCACACCATTTCAGAGAGGACTTAGCCTGTAAGTAAGTAGTTGGTTCTCGAGGAATCTGCACACTGGTTAGAGCACATACATGATACTTGGATGCAAATTACATATGATAATCAAAAAATAATTTGGGTTTGAGGGACCCAGTTTGACTATGAGTGACAGGACGAGATGAATTATGAGGGATAATATTACTACAGGAATCTGGAGGTGATGATTGAGGTGCCGAAGAAGCCTCCATACCTGAGATGTTACGTGGTGGATCAGTGTCAATTGATAGCCCTAGGCGCAGGCTTGGTCTCGAGTTATCAGCTGGGTCAAGGTCCGAAGATATACCACTTGTTGTCTCGGGAGTAGACTGCCACGGTGGTCAAGTCAACCAAGGAGCCACGTGGCAAATTTAAAATAGAGGTAACCTTGTGTCATCTGTCAATTGCGATGCAATAATAAGTGGGTCAAGGCCTGACGGCATATCACTGACTGTGGCGTGATTGACGGATGGTACAGAGTCTGAAACAGAGGAAGATGAAGGCAAGTCTGAATCATGTGACTGTATAGGCAAAATATGAATACCTGAAGAAGGCAGCGATACCAGGGGCGAATTTATTCATGCTATGGGGGGGAGGAGGGGAAGAAGGCATGTACCCCCCCTGAAATCCGCCCCCAATCCCACTATATATGACGAGAGTTTTTTGGGATGAAGGCTTTTTGAGTTGTAGAAGGGTTTTTGTTGGGAAGAATTGAGTTCGAAGAAGAAAAGAGGAAAGTTGAAGAAGGATTTTCTTGTGAAACTCATTTTATTTTGGGAAATGTGCATTTGACTTTTCCAAATGCATTCGCTATTATTCGTTTATTATATATTATTATTTTATATATTTTATATTTGGTGCAAGATCCGGTGACAGTAAAAAAAATAGGATTTTAGACTTGATTTTCAATTCCGGCCTAAATCCCCTTGGGTTAAGTAGTCCTAAATAGGGTTTTAGAAAATTCCGGCGACAACCGAAACTAAACGTGGGGCTTTTCATCTACAATGTATAAGCTTTCTAACGATATGCCCAATTCCGTCAATGGACAATCCTAGTGGCATGCATGTATAAAATCATGTCACCGGAACCTGCCCCTTTATATTTTATTTGTTACATTATGATATATTATGTAAATTTGGCCAAATATAATTATACTATCGTTGATACATATTATACATGATGATATTTAGAAAATTTTTATTTACGATTCACGAATAGAAAATTTTGATCTACGATTTGTATCATATTTTGATAACTACAGCGTGATTATATTGGCTTAAGCCTCGGGTGTTATTCAGATTAAAGTGCTATCACATGATGATTTTTATTTTGCACGGGAAATTCGATCATTTTAATGTTGTTTAGTAATAGATATTTTTATGTGATTGTATTTATTATATTGATATGCGGATCTATGTGTATTTACACACTATACTATTTTTATTAATAATGACACTTTTGTGAAATTATACATTCGTATAAGACTATAAGACGAAGAACAATTATAAATTTAATTATAATTATTTTGCATATTATTTTTATTTATATTATATTATTAATATATTTCGTAAATAAGATCGTGCCCCCCATCAAAAATGACATTGCGAGATATATAAACATGTTTAGTGAGAGGTTCATAGCATTCATATCCTTTGTGTTTAGTATTATATCCTAAGGACACACATTTTTTGCTGCGATATATAAACTTTGTCGTGTTATAAGGACGTAACAAAGGATTTCATGCACACCCAAAAACTCTACATAGTAAATAATCAGGAGTGGTACAATAGAGTAATGAGAATGGGTTGTCATAACCAAGCAAAGGTGTAGGCAATCGATTAATAATATAATTGGCAGTAAAGATAGCATCAGACCAATAAGTGCGAGATAAGTGTGCTCTAGATAATAGACATAAACTCATATATGCTAGATGACGATGTTTACGTTCTGCCACTCCATTTTGTTGTGATGTGTGTGGACAGGATATCCGATGCAGTATTCCATGTTTAGTCAAAAAGGATTTAAATGTATTAGACACGTACTAACCACCACCATCACTTTGAAATTGTTTAATTTTTCTAGAAATTTGATTTTCCACAAGTGCTTTAAATTCAATCAAACATTTAAAAACGTCAGATTTGTGAACAAGTGGATATAGCAATGAAAAATGCGAAAATCATCAATAAATACAACATAATATCGAAAACCAGTGTTGGACGAAAGAGAAGCGGTCCATACATCATAATGAATAAAGTCTAATGGAAAATTAGAGTAACGTGCAAATGAAGAAAACAACAATTGTTTACTTTTACCTAATTGAAATCTAAGCAACTAGAGTCTGAGACAGACAATTTATTAAGCTGAACTATGCGACTAACTATTGGAGCAGCAGAGTGACCTAATCTCTCATGCCGTTATTAAATGATGCCTTCATACCAACCATACCCGTCAATGCACATTTAAGATTTGAGGTATTTGACAGGTCCACCAGATATAATCCATTGACGCTAGGCCCCTGCAGGAGTGTCCTCCCAATTTTGTTGTCCTTCATTAGATAACTATATTTAGTCAATACAAAGAAACAATTATTTTCCCAACAGAAATTATAGACAGAAAGCAATTTGACAAAGGCATTTGGACAATGAAAAATATTTGAAAGGATAAGAGAACCGGACGGGATTTGATAAGTTAATGAACCAGTATGCTGAATTTTTAGAGATTCTCCATTAGCTACAGCAACCTCATTCCCTCCGGAGTAATGTTCCTGCAAGGAAAGAGTGACCAAATAATTAGTAATATGATTATTTGCTCTGAATCAGCAAACCACAACCCATTATCAAGAGCAGCATTAGGCTGGGCTGTAATGATCATGAGTTCTGCAGGTGGATGTCGGCCTTGAAAAGTATAATCCATACGATTAAAGCAATCCAGAGCAGTATGATTGTCGCCTCTACAAATCTGGCAAGCAAATGGGTTGACCATGCTTGGGTCAATGTTGGGTTGAGTGTACTGGACTCAGCTTGGGCCTACAGATCGGCTTGGGCCAACAGATTGCTGATTATTTAACTAACTTGGGCCACCAATTTCAACATTGCTTCTCGGCCTATTCACCGCATATCCTCCAGGTGTCGGCCCAGGTGTTCCAGCGGGTCCAGTGGGTCTAAATGCAGGATTATGAACCTTCTGTCCTATGAACTCGATGTTGCGACGGAGATAAGCATCCTGCTATCCAGAAACCTCTTCGTTGCGGCGAAAACTTGCTGGGTTTGAAGGAAATCGGCCACCACCGCCAGAAAGAAAACGTCCACGGCCAAAATGTTGGCCATTATATCGACCTCCGCCTGTAAATCTACCACGACCTCCATGGTACGATCCTCGATATGGGGCGATTGAATACTCAATTGAATCTTTCGATGACCAGAGTGCTATGGCATCTTGTTCTGTTGATGCAGGAAAGGTGATGAGACATTCGTAAGTTAACAGTTCTCCGTCAAATTCTTCCATAGAGAGCTTGGCCAGCCTCCGAGCAAAGGAAATGTGTGGAACGAATATCTGGAATGCAGAGGAGAGTCCGCCAGCGATATAGTCGATTAATTCATTGTCTTTTATTGTCTGTCCAGAACCGAATAATTCTGCATACAGCAATTTAGCAGATTGGAGAAACATGGTGCAAGTCTGGTTCCCTTGTTTGAGATTTTGAAGTATTCTCTACAAATTCAAGACTCTGAATGCATTTTTAGGAGAAAATAGGCGAAACAATTTGTCCCAAACAGCATATGCACTAGTCAGACCGTAAGTATCAGGGAGAACTTCATCAGAAAGAGATCCATTGATCAAGGCAAGGACGGACTGATCCTTGCGGCACCATTCGAGGAACTCAGGATTGATGGGGTCTGGGATTATCTTCTGCTCATCTTTTGATTCTGGCAGCAGTGGCAAAGTTGCAGCCGGACATGGCAAAGTATCATCGGGTATTGACATAAGATCATAGCTTCTCAAGACTGGAACGATCTTCGATATCCACGACAGATAATTGTTTGAATCAAGTTTGACAGAGACAATTTGTGATAGATTGGGGTAAGAAAAGTTTGTGGAGGAGGTTGCTGCCATTTGTGATTCTGGAGAAGTTGTTGTTCTGCTTGAGGAGAGAAATCAGACGAAGATGAAAAAGGGCTAGATTGTTCACACTACAATCGAAAATCAGATGACAAAGGTTCGATTGATCACACTTCAATCGAAAAAAAATAGACGACTAGAGGCTCGATTGATCACACTAGAATCGAGTTCAAAAAGACAGATCACTGAATTTCACACTTAATTCAGGATCGAACGTACTGCGTGAGTAATGAAGGCTCTGGTACCATGAAAGAAACGTCTGATATGGAGCCACGGATGGTTCCTCGGATAAGATGGAGCCTCCACCGTCTTGTCTTGTATACGAATCCTGCCCTAAATACTCTGTGTAGCAGCAGAATCCCGGAGGATTTGGGGAAAATCGACTCCCGCTACCAGATGAAAACCGTCCACGACCTGAGAATCGGCTATTATAACGACCACCTCCTGAGAAATGATTGCGACCGCCAAGAAAGGTTCCTTAGAATGGGGGTACAATTGAGCGTGGATCTCCATATTTAATAGTGTCTTTTGATGACCACAGGGCAACAACGTCTTGTTCTGGCAGCGAGGGCATGGAGATGAGCGATTCATAGGTCAGCAGCTCCCCTTCGAAATTTTCCATAGTCAATTTGGCAAGCTGCTGATCAAAAGATATGTGGGGAACAAACATCGGCTGAGGACAGACTTCCGGCGATGTAGTCAATGAGCTCATCATCTGTAACGATCAGTCTGACGGCAAACAATTTCGCCCATAGAAGTTAAGCAGATTGGAGAAAGGCGCTGCAATTCTGTTGGCCTTGCTTCATATTTTGGAGTCGCCGCTTTAGATTCAAAACCCTTGAGGTATTCTTGGGCGAAAATCGGCGAGATCATTTGTCCCAAACAGCATACGCGCTCGTCAAGCCATAGGTTTCAGGAAGAGTTTCTGGGGATAAAGATCCATTAATCAGAGCCAGGACGAATTGGTCCTTGCGGCACAACTCGACGAATTCTGGATTGATTTTATCTTGCGTGTTCTTCGGTTCGTCATCGCTCTATCCTGGGAGAGTTGCAGTCGGATAGGGTAATGTGCCATCGGCTATGGGCATCAGGTCATGACTTCGCAGAGCAGGAACTATCTGCGATATCCACGAGAGGTAAATCGTACGAGTCGATATTCACAGAAACTATCTGGGAAAGATTAGGATATGAGAATGCCATAGAATACTCTACTGCCTGTTGATGTAGAGGGATAGATATATGCACGTTTCTGAAAAGAATCACACACTGATTCGTTTGTTCGTATGAGGAGAAATTTCTGAGCAGAACACCACAAGGTGTTGCTGT
This sequence comes from Pinguicula primuliflora, assembly GCA_025802335.1. Classification (NCBI taxonomy): domain Eukaryota; kingdom Viridiplantae; phylum Streptophyta; class Magnoliopsida; order Lamiales; family Lentibulariaceae; genus Pinguicula; species Pinguicula primuliflora. The sequence goes on along the minus strand of JAOYMZ010092412.1, from coordinate 3,935 downwards.
TTTTCACGGCTGAAAATCACGCATTCTTGTTGCAAAGAGGAGGATGAACACCACATGGTGTTGCATGTTGCTCAAATGACTACACTTTACTCGAGATTCACAACTATGGATCACTGAATCACACACTTAATTCAGGATCAATGGACTGCGTGAGCAAGGATGAAAGGGGTAAGAAGTTGGGCCGGCCCAGCACTCGGGTCACGAGCCCATGAAGAAGGAGCGAGCCCGACCGTTTGCGATCGATTCGGGTCTCGTGTGTGCAGGTGCGCGTGGGGGTTAATTTGATAGGATGTGAGTGTCACCATTAAAACATTGAAGCCAAGGTAATAGGTTCTGCCCACAATTCCTATTTAAACCACTTCTCTCACACTTACACTTTCGGTGTGGGACAAAAACTCTTTAATACTCCCTCTCAAGTCCGACTAGCAAGCTATGTCGGACTTGAACGCCACACTGAAGAATTTTTAGAAGAGCGGAAGCGTATACAGGCCAGATTTTTCCGATCGTTAGACCATTATCGACTCTGATACCATGAAATAAAAGCTCTAGAGTTTGGAAGAAATTGTATTCCTTGATTAATCTCTACTTGTGTGTTACAATATATAGACAACCTGTGTAGAGTCTATATAGTATAGGATTAGTTTACCATACATATCTATACATTTCTAATCTGTGATTGAATCTACTGTGATCTTCTTAACATTCCAATCCCTCTGCCGGAAAGAAAGCAAACGATGACTTCACTAAGCAGAAATACTTATCAATGGCAAACTATTCTCGATCGAGAGAGTGGTCAGTGGAGCATAATTCCAAGAAGACAAAGCAGAAAAGGTCAAGCCATGGATATTGATTGGCCCTCTTATCAGCCACCAGCAATCACAGTCCTTTTTCGATAGAAATCATATCCCATCTCCTCAAAATTTGAGATGGAAAACAAACTTGCCACCACAGTGTTTGATGTCATAGTCATCGGAGCTGGAGTCATGGGCAGCTCCACCGCTTACAACGCCGCCAAACGCGGCCTCAAAACGCTCCTGCTAGAGCAATTCGACTTCCTCCACCACCGCGGCTCCTCCCACGGCGAGTCCCGCACCATCCGCGCTACTTACCCGGAGGAGTACTATTCTAAAATGGTGTTGGAATCGGCGACGCTGTGGGAAGAAGCAGAGGCTGAAGCAGGGTACAAGGTTTATTTCAAGACCAAGCATTTCGACATGGGACCAGCAGACTGTCGTTCCCTACTCGCAGCGGTGGACAGTTGCCGCAGAAACTCGATTCCCGTTCGTGTTGTCAACAGCGACGAGGCCTTTGAGGAGTTCTCAGGGGTTTTCCGGCTGCCGGAGGACTGGATCGGGGTCGTGACGGAGAATGGTGGAGTTATAAAGCCCACCAAGGCGGTGGCAATGTTTCAAGCACTTGGTCTGCGTAACGGGGTCCTGCTGAGAGACAATACGCAGGTGACCGACATCGAGAAAGACGAAGCGGCTGACGAAATCGTCCTGTCCGCCGCCGACGGCGCGGAGTTCCGAGGAAGAAAATGCGTCATCACGGCGGGGGCTTGGACGAGGAAATTGATCGAAAAAGTACGAGGTTTGGTTCTTCCGATTCAGCCATTGGAGACCACGGTCCATTACTGGAAGATCAGCGACGGACACGAAGACAAATTCACCATCGAGAACCGATTCCCCACGTTCGCCAGCTACGGCGAGACCTACATCTACGGGACACCGTCGTTGGAGTTTCCGGGTCTGATTAAAATCCCGGTGCACGCCGGCAGGGAATGCGAGCCCAAGGATCGGACGTGGGCGGCGCCGGTGTCATTTGTGGCGGCGCTCCAGGATTGGATCAAGGTGATATTTGGAGATTTGGTGGAAGGTGATGAGCCGGTTCTCAAACAATCATGCATGTATTCAATGACACCGGACGAGGATTTCGTGATTGATTTCTTGGGCGGTAAATTCGGGGAGTCCGCGGTGGTCTGCGGCGGATTTTCCGGTCATGGGTTTAAGATGGCGCCGGTGGTGGGGCGTATCGTTGCGGAGCTGGTGGTCAACGGGAGGGCCGAAGGGGCGGACCTACAGTACTTCAAGTTGAGGAGATTTGAAGAGAATCCGAAAGGAAATGTGAAGGATTATGAGTTGGCTGTCAAGTGATGTCTCAGAATTAAGAACCTGGACAATAGCCATCGATCCAATGCATTTGTAATCAATTTACTCTCTCTGGTGAATCAAATAAGTACGTGTATCTCCTTCTCCCAGTCCACCGAAATATGAACGGATCATTGGTGTTTGGTACCTACGAACACATATGCCGGTCAGATGCAGCTTCAACTCGCCTTTCTGCATCTAGCCTGAGCCTGGACTAGCAGAAAAGTTTGTTTCCAGTTGAGTTGAGGTTAAAGAGTGTAGCCTATCAAGTTCAATAGACAAAATTGAAAGTTGTAAAACAAGCTATGAATGACTCTGACTTCATTGTGTGTATCATAAAATTAACAAGTAACCAAGCAAGGAGATGAAGCCAATGAACTCTTACCAAGGACATTGGAAAGTGAAGTTGGGGTTCGGGCGGCGCCGACCTTGACCGCCAGCTGGCAACACGGCCCAATATATAGAATAATGCTAGATGTCCCAACAACTAATTCAGAATTCTTAATAACATTTAAATTATAGACTAAACTTGCAAAATTCTTAATTAAACTACATGTATACTTAATTAAACTGCATGTCCCTACAATTCTTAATTATTTGTAGGGACATGTAGCATCACTCCAATATATAATGACGCTTAGCCGCAATGCAGGTCCCGATCACATGACATCCTGAAAGAAATTATAAGTACCTTGAAGATTACAAGTTAAAATTATCGGAGATATATTGGCCCAAAACGACTGTATTAAAACATACTACAAACCGTCAACAACGTCTGATACAAGTCTGGTAAATCGCGGGATACATGCCGATGTAGTTAGTGACTTGAAACCGTGAGATGAATTGAAAATGGGGAAAGCGAATTGAGGTGAGGATAAGCAAATGATTCAAATAAGATTCATAATACTTTGAAGGGCCTTCATCTCCACGATCAAAAATTATTTCCACAGTACCTGTATCATCATCATCACCACCATCACATCTATTGCAATGGCAACTTGATCACTATTTGCTTTCCGCAAACTACCAAATTGAGAAGCAATGATCCCAGGAGGAACCACTTACCTTAGAAAAGAGATTTCACCACCACTAAAAGCTTGTTGCACATTTCCCTAATGCTCTGCTCATTTTCCCTCCAAAGTTTATATCCTCATACGTGAGATACTTCCAACTCTGCTTTCATTTCTGTAGATCTAGAAGACCAAGCATTTCCACCCATTAGTATTTTTGTGTAATTAAAAATCCTAGTTTGACTTGAATTATTAGTCATGTAAGAATTTCATTAGAATTTCTCTCTATAACTATTAGATCCCTTGACCATTAGGGTTGGAAAAAGAGGCAGAAAAAAAAGAGAGGTTGGGTTGAGTGAAAAGGAGAGATGTGTTTCTTGGGTTGTGACTCTCTGGTTTGAGAGGTTTTCCTATCTTCTAGGTTTTCTCTTTGTCTCCTTTGTAACACTGTGCTTATAGTTGATTGATTCTCCTCTTCTCTCGTGGACGTAGGCTTTCTGGCCGAACTACGTTAAATCTTGTGTTGTTGCCTTGTTCGTTTATTTTTCCACTTTCACGTTAATCTCTGAATTTCCCAATAAGTGGTATCGGAGCCTAGGTTGTGAGATTTAGGATTATTGTTTAAGATTTATCGAAAATTTGATGATCTTGATGTCCTGGGATGTGAGATTTGTGATGTTTGGGCACAAGATTTGTTGAAGAAAAAAAAGGGACGATTTTTGATAAATCTCCCGCGTTGACCAGTGCTACTGCAACTTTGACCGCCAATTGCCGAAGA
>JAOYMZ010092411.1:0-26211 GCA_025802335.1 Pinguicula primuliflora | reverse complement strand
GGCTTATGATCTCCAATGTATAAGCTTTCTAACGATGTGCCCAATTCCGTCAACGGATAATTCTAGTGGCCGGAATTGAAAATGAATGTATAATAGCATGTATAACTATATGCCATTGCTCAATCCTAATTTTTCTTTTTTGAACAATCGTTTCAATTTCACTGTAACTTTAGGCACGAATTATATCTAGTTATTCCTAAAACAGAATCTGTAAAAATGTGTTATATAAATTCAGATGGTAACAAGTCCCAATCTTTGGATCTGGGTTCGCTAATTTAAGCTTCGAGGGTCACGTGTCATCTTCTCGGGAAGAAAATACAAAATAATCCAGCTTTACTCTTTTTCCAAATGAAACAGATTTTGTTTATTTAATTTCACATGAATGCTCAAGCCAGCTCACAGTTCAAAATTTCTCTCTTTCCATCCAGCACAGGTTCCGTTACTCCACTGCTGTTGTATCTTCTTAATACAGTAATGATGGCTTATATAACTCAATGTTACATTTCACTTCATTTATAAAGAAATGCAGTGTAAAGATAATATTCGCCATGCACGCTTCCGGGCTATCTTTATAGAACTGGTTGGTTGTTTTCTTGAAGCGGGATTCCGTGAATGCTGCCTATTCATGTGAAAGATTCCGACTTTATTATTGCCCTCTTTACTCCATTTGCCCAGCATTTGTATTCGATTGGAGTTTCATTTCCAATTCGAGAAACTTCATGAAATTCCGTCTCTTCACTGACCCGTTTCTACAGCTTACCAATCTGTTTGTGGAATTTGTATTTGAGGCTGAGTTTATATCTTCTCCTTCTGTGTTCTTTCATAAGAAGTTTCGTGAAGAATTGATGGAATCTTGTTGGAGCATGATTTTCATGTGATAATTCTTCTATAATATTGAAGACATACATTGGAACTTAATGTCAGCCGATTGTCGTTCGTTCTAGGTTGTATGAAGCAGCAGACAACATATTAAATGTGTGAATGCTGAATCATAAATTTACAGGCAAAATTGTCACAGGGAAGTTGTTGGAGATGGGACAAAAATAAGCTCTCTTCACAGTAACATTTGTCTCTATAGCATTAATCGTATGCACGGTGTTTAATTAGGTTAGGACATTGGTTTTGATTTTTCTTTGAACCAATGGGACATTGCCCAGCAGTTCGGGAACATAAAGCTTCTCTTGAATTGATCAAGGACTGGAATGGGATTGAACAAGTTGTGCTTCGGAGCCCTCGAGGAGCATCAGCAAGAGTAAGATTCAACCTCCACAATTCATGCTTGTTAATATGCATTTGCACAGAATTTTCGAGTTTCTACTTTCTAGTACTAGCTTTTGAGATCATTTTGTTTCCCTAGAGTAGAGTGTGCTTGAAGATGTAAATGATCTTATTTGAAAGTTGTAAATGAATCCAGGTTAGTCTGCATGGTGGGCAAGTCATCTCATGGAGGAATGATAGAGGCGAAGAACTTTTGTTCACTACTAGTAAGGTGTGATTTCCTATCACTACATATTATTATCCTCTGTTAGTTTCCATTAATGAGAACATGTATCCGGGCTTTCGAACATTCTGCAGTCCATCTTTAAGTCTCCAAAAGCCATGCGAGGAGGAATCACTCTGTGTTTTCCTCAGGTATATCTTGTTTCTGTAAGCACTTCTCCATATGTTATCTAGCTTTTTGTTTCACGTTATATTAATGTATGTATCTTGAACACAACACTTCAGTTAGGCAACTGTGGCTCTTCAGATCAGCATGGATTTGCAAAGAACAGGATTTGGACAATTGAGGATGATCCTCCCCCATTGCATCCAAATGATTATCTTTGTAAATCCTCTGTGGATTTGATACTGAAACCAAGCGATGAAGATCTCAAGTGCTGGCCTCATGGGTAAAGTTTCTGCTGTTCTGCCTGTCTACAAAGACTTTGCTACAGATGAACAGCTATAATGTTAGCTGATGGTGGTGGCATTTTTCAGCTTCGAATTTCGTCTTCGAGTCTCTCTCGCATCAGATGGAAACTTAATGTTGATATCTCGCATCAGGAACATAAACGGAAAGCCTTTCAGCTTCTCCTTTGGTTATCATACTCACTTTTCTGTTTCTGATATAAGGTAGGAACTAGGAAGGTTTATAAATCCAGGTTTCCCCATTCACTCACGCATGAAGGTTGCATTGAATTTGATTTCTTATCTGCTTATATTCTCACTTATCAGTGAGGTAAGGGTGGAAGGGCTTGAAACTCTGGATTACTTGGACAATCTTTTTCAGAAGGAACGTTTCACAGAACAAGGCGACGCCATTACATTCGAGTCCGAGGTAGACAAAACAGATCCATCTACTCCCATCATTATAGTCTTGCGTGCTCTTTTGCTTCTCAATGAACAAAGAAATGTTTTGTTTCGTCTCTCAAGGTCGACCGTGTTTACTTAAGTTCTCCTCAGTGCATTGCCATTCTTGATCACCAGAGGAAGAGAACCTACTTGATGAGAAAGGAAGGGTTACCAGATGTTGGTAATCTTAAATCTTCTTGTACAAGCATAGCATATTGTGTTGTCTTCTGAAAAATTCCAGTGATTGTATTCTTGTTTCAGCTGTGTGGAACCCGTGGGAGAAAAAATGCAAAGCCATGACGGATTTAGGTGATGACGAGTACAAGCAGATGCTATGTGTGGATGCAGCAGCAGTGGAGAAGAGCATAACTCTGAGAGCAGGAGAGATATGGACAGGAAGGCTGGAGCTAGCAGCTGTGCCTTCCAGCTTGTGCAGCGACAACCTTCATCCCAGTCTCAAGTGTTTCTGATTCTTCAATTTTAGAAACATAAAAGGAAAAGATGACAGAAACATCCAATCTTGCAACACCTGGAGTAACCTCTCCAGCATTGCTGGGGCCTTTTTTTTCCTTTCTGAGATGAATATGCTGGCTTTTATACATTGTGAGAGTTTGAGTAGTTTCACTTGTTTTAGAAAACAAAACAAAAAATGGAGTACATCAATAGATAGTACCAATCTATGAGACAATCTTTTTATACCAACAAAATAAATACAATACATCCGGATGTACATAATGTGGCTTCACTGACCTGAATTACACAGTGAAGCAAGCAAACTCAGCCGGTTTCTAAATCAAAGAGGTCAGAATGTAGTTCAATATGAATAATGTTGACTTAAGGACAACCCTATCCCGTAGAATATTATGCACCCCTCAGTGATTCCAACTTCTTAGTGTTCTCCAAAAGTATCTGTCGGCCAAGCCGATCGAAGACAATCAAAATGAACACGATGGATAAAATGAGATGTGTAGATGTGGTGGAAAGGAGCATTAAATAGCCTTACCTCGCGTATGTAACTTGCAACTGCTTTGCAGCCTTCGATTGCCAGTTGCATGACATTTTCGAAGGTTTCTATTTGCAATTTAGCATCCATCTGCCATCAGCACAGCATCCCCGGTAAGGATTATAATGGGAACTAAGAAATCGGGTGGTATAGCATGGTCTATACAAAAATTCTGACATGGGGAGTACCTGAAGGAGTGTAACTTTATCTAGCTTGGGCAGTATTCCAACTGTAACATCAGGTCCACCAGCACTATCTTCCACGTAGTTCAAATCTGTTTTATATAAAAATTCAAATTCAAGGCCATTTTTCTCGTTTCTGTGATAAAAGGGAAGGCAACAACAAATTGTCAAGTGTAGACCGTGTACTAGAATGGTCCGCAAAATCAATTACCAAGCAATGGGGTGCCATTGAGGTATCCTGCAGAACAGGAGGTAACAAGATCTCGCATGGGAATGCCAGCATCCGCGAGGGCCAAGGTCGCTGCATTTATGCATGCTGATCTTGTTCCTGTAATGTGAAAAGTAAAATCTTTTCAGGGTAGACCAAGCAATATATTCTGATGCTATTTCTATACTTGATGTTGCTACAAGAATCATAAAAGCAAGTAGTTGTCTAACATCACCTCCGTCTGCCTGTAGAACCTGGATAAAGATGTCTATCTGCAAGATATATAGTGCACTAAGATTTTAATTATCACAGAGGAAATGAAACTGAATCAAATTATAGTTGGGGAAGAACCTGGGAACGGGGCATCAGGTGAGTGAGTATGCATGCTTCCATTGTCTGACGAATGACCAAAGATATCTCTGTGGATCGCCTTCATCCAACATAAAACTAAGGGCTAAGTGAAGTGGCAGAAATAGAATAACAGTACACGAAAATTCAACATCTGGGATAATCATAGCAAAGATATGTTAACTACCGGTCACCCTTCGGTTTCCTCGTACGATCTCCAGTGCTGAAATTTGCCATGCTATATTCACATCGTACCTAAAAGAGCAAGTAAAGGGATCAACACAACCAACTCCGGGAAGCAGAAGAAATACAATAACTTGAACAAGCAATGCCTGATTATAGAAAAAAATTACCAGTGCCTGGTCATTCATTTGTTGACTTCTGTTCTGAACCTGGAAGATTTGAAAATACGAACACTTCAAACAGAGAACTCACCAAAAAAATCAACCTTTTGTGACCGAATAAAGAGGACAAAATGCATATTTCACTACAAGATTCAAAAACATCTTGACGAACCTCTCTGGGACCGTAAACTGCTGCAATGACTTTAGTGCTACCCATTTCAAAAACAGCCGAGCTGCATTCAACAAACTAGACTTAGTCCAACTGATTCCCATCCACATAAAGAAACATAAACCCTAAACCCTAACAAATTAAAGAACCACGATAAATTCTTAAATTCAGTCAAAAACAAAGTACAAAATAGTGGCAGTACCCATCAGCTCTTGAAACAACGCCAATCTCTCCGCGAAGCTGCCTCATCTGTGAAAGAAAATCTCCCCAAAATCAACTCACCGTGATAAATGCAAACTAAAAAATGGAATTTTAGAGAACAACCTCCATCGGACGCCGACCATCCAGACGTAGACCTTCAGGGTTAACGTACTCCATCTCTGCCACAAGGAGGAAGGCAAATAGCTTCGAGATAACCGCCGAAGGCCACCGCACTACGTCACAATGGCGGTAGTGGTTTACTGGGTCAGGGCCGGGTGTGTCATGAGATGCTTCAGCACATTCTGGGCCTTCTAGGCTTCTTGGGCCTCAGAATAAAAATATTTTATAAAAAAAATTATTTCAGCGAATAAAGAAGCAAGAAAAATCAGAAAAGTCACGCTATATTCTCCTGTGAGTCTTTCAATTGCGTGAGAATGCAGCAGTGGCAGCCGGCAGCGGGATAAAGGCGAAGAAAAGGTAACAGTCATCCCTTTCTTATCCCGCACTGTTTTGCGAGGAATAAATTGGTTCTTCATTAGATTTATAGAGCATTTGCTTGTACTCTTGAGGCGGTGCATCTTTCTTATTAGCCAATTTGTCCAGCAGATCTGATTTGGGTTCGATGGCTTCGAAACGGATCTGGAAGGAGCTAAAGGATTTGCAGAGGGATCCCCCTACTTCTTGCAGCGCTGGTACTTACTGGTTCCCGTTTATTTTCAATTTTTTAGCTGGAAGGCGAACGTTTGAGTTTATAATACACGATCTGTGGAATCCGATGTTTATTTGAGCATATTCGAACATCATGTATGTATGTATATTCCTGCATGTTTTGTTATTTTGCACAATTTTAGCGACGAAAAAGTTTCTCAAGCTCTTGGCCTTAGAAACTTGTATGTGCATTTGTTAACGACCACCTAACCTTTGGTGTAAATGTGAAGTTTAAAGATGAGTTATTTCCTTCGTGCCATAACCCTCCTTTTTTATTCTTCCAAAGCCTCGAAAAGATCTTATTGCATATGGTATCACAATTGAAAGGTGTTGGCCATTGCTTCGGGTCTGTTTCTTGTCATATTCTACTGTCAACTGGCTATCACCCTGTTTAATTTAGTATTTTTTAGTTGGTTTGGAGAATCATAAAATGTGTTTTTTCTGGGACGAAAGCAAAAGTTCAGTTTGAATAGGGTCATCATCCTTATTCAGTTGTCTAATTCATTATTAGCTTATATGAGCTTGTAATAGTTCAAGCTCTGGCAGCTTCAGCCAATCAAGAAAACTGCCGTTTGAAAATAGAATTTAAATGATCTACCGATATCTTCTTCCAATCCCTGTTTTTATGTTATCATTTTCCCTAGTGATTAGTGAAGCTTTTGATGTTGTCACTTGCTAATAATCCACATTAGGATGTGGCATTTATTTGCCTTTTTTTTAGCTTTTGATACTGTAAACGGGAGTGCTCACCCAAAAAATATTCTGGAGTTCTCATTGCTTTTCTTGCTGCACGATGGAAAACTAATATTCAATTAACTATGTTGACAGGACCTGTTGGTGAGGAAATGTTTCACTGGCAAGCAACCATAATTGGTCCACAAGATAGTCCATATGCTGGAGGAGTGTTTTTAGTCACAATTCATTTCCCCCCGGATTATCCGTTCAAGCCTCCAAAGGCAGGCAACGATGTTTCTATCATAAACAGTTTATTTGACTCGGTTAAATATTTGAAAAAGAATGCATGATGTAATTCACTGCAGCAAAATTATCCTTATATGAAATGGATATGGCAAGATACATACATATCATCCTTAAGACATGTATTATTTTACATGCAGATTTAGATGGAAATTTGGTTGGTTTTTGCAGGTAGCTTTCAAGACAAAAGTTTTTCACCCCAACATTAACAGCAATGGTAGCATTTGCCTTGACATCTTGAAAGAGCAGTGGAGTCCAGCCTTGACAATTTCCAAGGTGAGTTGCATCTCCTGATGTTGGACTGTTAGTCCCAAGTTTTTCTATGGCATGAGTAATGGCAATGGGCATGCTAGTTTTGAATCCCACGACAGTAACCTCTCTTGCTCCGTTGGCTGATGTTGCTCCTGTATTGTTCTGACCTATTCTTGTTTTGGTATTGAGAGCAACTGATGGCACTCGAGCAATTTGAATTAGTGCTTCGAGATGTTTGAAAATTGTGACTATACTTCTGTATGGATGCTATATGCAATTTGTGCTTTACATCAATTCTTATTAACCGGTTTAAGTGCTAAACATAGTTCTCCGTCATCCTTCAGGTGCTACTCTCGATCTGTTCACTCTTAACTGATCCAAACCCCGACGATCCCCTGGTTCCTGAAATTGCTCATATGTACAAGGCGGACAGGGCAAAGTACGAGCAAACTGCTCGCAGCTGGACCCAGAAATACGCTATGGGTTAGTGGGGGTATTCATGTGCTGTGTGTAAAAAAATGCAAGAAAGAGCGTGGGAACAATTCCAATGGATCGTCATAATTGTTCATATGATGGAATGACTCTTTACGAAGACTCTTTAACGGGCTCCTCGTTCTTGTTCGATCTTAAACCACTATTTGCTTATTGATGGAATTTTGAACATGAAACTCTTTATGTTTCATATTTTTTCTGCTTTTCATTGGTGTGCTTTTGCAAAAGCGATATGTGATGGGCTGTTCGCTGCAAGAGAGTCTGAACTGAAGTAAAGGGGTGGCACTATAGTGTAAAAGATAGTGCATTCGTTGATACCCTAAGCCATGTCACCGGCTTAATCTCCTATTCTTTTTCCGTCTAAACAATTCAACTCTGCCTCTCTGGGTTTTGCTTCACATGGTAAAATTCAGACACTCCCTGTTTTCAATAGGGAAGCAGATCCAAACCCCATTGGCGGTTGCGGTAATCGGCAGCGGTACCGTGAGTTAGCTACCGGCTGCTGGTTAGTGAGTAGCGGTTGTCGATCTCCTCTTTTTGTGTGAGCCGCACACTATGCAATCCCCCCGAAACGACGTCGTTTCGGAGGAAGTGCATACCAAACGGTGTCGTCGTTTGGTATGCACGGCATAGTATTGCGGTGCTAAAAGCACCGCATACACCCCCAACACTCTTTTTGTAGTGCCTGTCCTTTGACAAATTTGAAATCGATACAAAATTTTGAAACATGGGGCAAACCAATGATTTTGTCAAATACACACACAAAAATAGATTGGGGAAAAACTCTAAATTCTAAATCAAACTATAATAGCGATCAAATATCGAGCCTAAAATTCTCACAAGATGAACAGCCACTCCTAGCCACCCCTGAGTTTTGTAAGGCTCAGGTATATGTTTGGTAGGGGTGGGCATTCGAATCGAAATTTTTCGAAATTTCCAATTCCGAATTTTTTGAATTTCGAAATTCCGATTCGAAATTCTAAATTCGCTATTCGGATCGGTTCAGAATCCATTTCCTATTTCGAGTAACAAGTCGGAATGGAACGAGTCTATGGAACAATTGGCAATTGGGTTATAACATAAACCACTCATTGATCATAGAACGTTTCCTATTCTAAATTCTAAATTCGCTATTAGGAATTCGAAATTTCCTAATTCCGAAATATTACATAGGGCCTCATAGAAACAATTGGCAATTGGGTTATAACATAAACAATTGGGTCATAACATTAAGTCATAAACAATTAGGTCATACATAACAAAAACAATTGGGTCATAACTCATAAGCAGGGAGATTCAATTTTCTTCCGGTTCATTGTTCCTAAACCTAATTCTCGCAGCGCTGCGCTCGATCCTTCCTTTCCTTCGTCAATCCTCGGACGGTCGGACTCGGACCTCACATACTGCTTCTAATCACAATTGTGGTCCTTCTCGTGGCAATTTTGGTTACTTGAATTTGGTCGCACAGGAAAGATCTTCAGAATAAGTGGAGATGAGTTCAAGCGTGGTTACGACTTGCGTGGTAGTTTAAAGAATCTTGGTTTGGTTTGGCTTTCAAGTTTTAATGTGGTTTTAGCGTGGTTGCGTGGTAGTTTATACATGAGATTACATGAAATTATCTTGCAGGAATTGATTGAAGATCTGTACAAAAGCAGGTCGCCTGTGTGGTCCGTTTTACAAAAGCTGGGGAGATGATAACTCTTGCTTCTTCTTTTTTCATTTTCTGTTCTGTGCAGCGACTGAAACCTTGGGAGCTATTATTGCAGTAGTGCCAGATGAAACTTTTGCAGCAGCTCATTTGAAACGTTCATTGTGAAGCTTGTGTTGGTTTAGGTATTTTGTCCGAACGACAAGCTTCACAATCACAATGAACTTTTGCAGCAGCTCTTTGTTTGGGTATTTTGTTAGATGAGCAGGCGAGCAGTTGAAAATTTTGTTCGTTTGATTTGGAATGGGATGATCAAAATTTTACTAAACTGTCCACCTCGTTTTGAAATCGGCAGCTGAAAATTTTGTTCGTTCATTGTAAAGCTTGTTCGTTTTACCCACCTCGGAATTACATACTAAATCTTACTTCGATACTTTTTTTTTTTATTTTTTTTCTTTCGAAATTTCGGAAATTCCGAATTCTGATCCGAAATTCCGAATTCTGAAATTCCAAATTTCGAATTTCGAATTATAATATAAAACGGAACGGGATGACAATTCGTCTTTCAAAATAATTTCATAACGGATGAAAAATATGTTATTCCGCATTTGTGGACACCAAATGTTTGGTTTTGAGCTAGCAATAGAAAATATTTAACCAGGTTAGAGAAGTGATAAATATCACCGCTCATTGATCATAGATCGGCCTTTTTGGTCATTTTTCAGAGTATATAGATGGGTCTTATTCACTACTTGGAGACCACGTAGAGAATCACTTAGATGAGTTAACAACTAACCATAGTTTACAGACCCTTACGTAAGTATCAGTATCACATGAGCATTGAGATGAGTTGAATACCAAACCGGAGTTCACAACAAACTTGGTGCTCACGCTCGCCAGTACAACCAGTGGCACATAAATCGTCACTCACAGTAAATCCGAGCGTCTTTATGCGTGTTTTTACTGTCACTCAACTCAAACTCACCCCTCAGTAACTCCGGAGCTCCCTGTTGAATCTTTTCACGAATCCCAGCTCGCAGTCGCAGCATATGAAGATCAAGTACTCGGTCCACACAACCACCACAACGAAGCTGATTTCTAGACCCGCCCGCGGCGGATTCGTCTCCAGAACCCCGCGATTGGTGTGTGTCTCCGTCACGGACGGCGACGCGACGGACTCGTCGGGCGACGACAGCGAGCAAGAACGCATACGGGTAAAGAAGCATGTAAATGAGATATTTATGGACGCAGAGAAACGGAGGTCGTCCACCACGCGCCGAAAGAGGACGATTAAGCAAGAGGACGGACAATCGAGGAGATTTCGCGGCGTGAGGTGTAGGCCGTGGGGGAAATGGGCGGCTGAGATCAGGGATCCAGTACGGCGGACGAGGATCTGGCTCGGAACTTACGACTCGGCCGAAGAGGCGGCGGTGGCCTACGACAGAGCCGCGATTCAGATTCGGGGTCCAGATACCGTGACGAACTTCACGAGCTCACTGGAGAGCCAATCGCCTACCGCCGCCGGGAAAACAGATGATTTCCGCTCTGATGATATCTGCTGTAACATCTCCGTCTTGATGAAGCCGCCGGCGGAATTGACAGCGTCGCCGTTTTGCACTTCGCAGATAGCGGAATTGGGATCTGAAGGGCATTTGACGGCTGTGGTGGGTGAGAAGGAGGCGGAGGAGTGCCTGTCTGTAGATCCCGAGTCCGTGGCGTGGGATTTTGAGCTGTGTGACGAGTTTGATATCTCACCGTTGGATGTGAACGGCTACGTTCGAGATCAAGCGATTGGGATTGATTGAGAAAAAAAATTTAATGTATCTTTTAAATTTTTTTTAATTTAATGCAAGAGACAATCGAGCAATCTTAACTATATAAGAAATTTATTTTTAAAAATTAACCTTTTATAAAAAAATTAAAAATGTAATTTTTATCTTTAAAAATAAATTAAAAATTAAATATATTTATATTTAGCATAATACTAAACTGCCAACTAACATAATAACACCCATTCACGCCATCCCCATTTCCCAATCACCGTTACGATTTTCCGGTCGTCAGAAAATACAGATTTATATTTTTCTTCTATTGTCCCCCCATTCTATGCTCAATTTTTCCGGAAATACATTCAAAGAGAGCGAGGGAGACCGAGAGCATCAACAGGCGCAGCGTGAATCGGGCGAATTTAATCCGTGTTCTATTTTTGAAGTTGCGTTTGATTCTGAATTCTAGCTAATTTATGGACATGATTATTTAGTTCTCGGTATGAGTCATGCATTTTGGTGTGAGAATTTCAATTCCGTAATCCGAACGTTCTTTCTTTGAGTTAATTCAGTCGATTTATTGTCAAGAATACAGTTCGCGGCCAGCGTTCGGTCACCCGACACCTTACAGTCGTGATTGCCGTGCTTGGTCGAGTAACCCGACTCCTTGATCTAATTCGTGTTCCATTTTTGAAGGTGTGTTTGATTCTGAATTCTACCTGATTTATGGACATGATTATTTAGTTCTCGGTATGGGTCATGCATTTTGGTGTGAGAATTTCAATTTCGTGATCCGAATATTCTTTCTTTGAGTTAATTCAGTCGATTTGTTGTCAAGAATACAGGCCGCGGCCTGCGTTCGGTCACCCGATACCTTGTAGTCGTGATTACCGTGCTTGGTCGAATAACCCGACTCCTTGATCTAATCTGTGTTCCATTTTTGAAGGTCCGTTTGATTCTGAATTCTAACTTATTTATGGGCATGATTATTTAATTCTCGATATGGATCATGCATTTTTGTGTGAGAATCTCAATTCCGTGATCCGAACGTTCATTCTCTGGGTCAATTCAATCGATTTGTGGTCAAGAGACAAGAATACATTATACAGGCCACGGCCTGCGTTTGGTCACCGGACACCTATAGTCGTAATTATCGTGCTTGGTAGAGTAACTTGATTCCTTGATTCTACGTATTTATACTATATACGTTGCTCTGTTTTCTATTATTTGCAGATGAAGCCAACTTTACTTTATAAGATTGTAAATCTTGATGAAGTAAAGGATCTTCCAGAGCTTATAGGAACAGACGTCACCTGTAGTTTGAGAGCTGTTCAAATCGAGGAGAACCTATTGATCGCATCTTTATTAGATCTCATTTACACTAGATATGGTCTTAGTAGAGATACAACAGATTTAGTTTTGTAGTACAATCCCAAAAGGAAGTTCGACCATGCAGAGTCTACCATTTTCCTGCGTGATGACGGTGATCTTGTGGGATTTTTAAACCAATGTGAAAACGGGGATTCAACGAGACACATCTTGGAAGGTTTTTTGCGTCCAAAGGGAGTGACAAAATGCACGCAGGCTAGCTCCATGGTTATGCCGAAACATGAATCCATGATAATTGATGTGGCAATGGGTGAGACCAAAGCTAACGGACTGGTTGCACATCAGCTCAACGTCAACGAGACCGAAGTCAGGATGAACATTTAGGCCAAGTTACCTTGTGTACACACGTTTGTAGGAGTAAATAAATCTGACACGAGATCACACAATCTTAATTCGCCGGCGCCGAACTACACAAGGGTGAATGATGAGGAAGAATTTCGCAGCATACATCTCCATGTCGTTCTCATCAATGCACTTTTTCCTCCCCTAAAGGTTCATGGAAAGAAGAGAGGAAGGCAAACGCATTCGACATCGGAAGGCGAAGCAACAATGAAGCGCAAGAATTGCTGCTGGAAATGCGGTGTTCTCGGATACTATACGAAGACATGCAACAACTGGCGTGTTGATAAGGAAAACAAAACTATAAGTGGATGGCGGGAGTGAGGGCTACAGCCTACAGTTCGTATCATACCCTTTCCAACTTTTCATTTGCATTCTGAACATTTAATAGAGACTTGAGAATAAGGATTCAGTTGTATCCATTTCATCCATGTAGTTGTTAATTAAGTTGTATTCATTGCTTAATCATAATCTATTCATTAGCGTATTCATGTTCTATAGTATAATTCAACACTTTCAATATGTCGGGTATAACACGATCTACGAGTAAAGCGGGAACCTAGGTGATGATTCCAGATACTGCTTTTGGGACGGGCTTCAGCTATTGTCCCCTTAGCGGCCCTTTAAGCTTGACAATAATTATATATTAAATTACAGTCTAACCTCGAACATTTGCGGATAACCCGAAAGAGGTATTCGTGCTCCAACTATACTGTAATTAGCACAGCATCCGCTGTTTTTTTATAAGCAGCAGCAGCCACTGTTCTAATCACGTGTGGCGGTAATATCGTGACCCATCATGGTTATTTCGAAAGTGTTATTCCGAAAACTATCATGTAATAAGCACATAATCCGTTGTTCTAATCACGTCGGTAATACGTGGTAAACCCGAACACACCACCGGTCAATAAACATATAACAATAAACAACCCACCACAACTTTGTTATACCATAATTAAATAGCTCGTATAGCATATTCAGAACAAACACAGCAATCAACCTGACCTCGGACAATCGTGGATATCCCGAAAGATGCATTCGTGCTCCAACTATCCTGTAGTTAGCACAACATCCACTGTTCTAATCACGTCTGACGATAAGATCGCGACAATGCATGGTATGTCCGGATAATTGAAGTCGGTCCATTAACTATTAAAAAACACACCCATCGATTAGATCGTGATCCATCGTGGTTATCCCAGAAGCGTTATTCCAAAAACTATCCTGTAATAAGCACATAATCAATTGTTCTATTCACGTAGGTAATACGTGGTAAGCCTGAACACGCTGCTGGTCGCTAAACATTTAACCATAAATAACCCACCAAAGTTTTGTTATACCATAATTAAATATCTCGTATAGCATATTCGGAACAAACATAGCAATCGTCCCGATCTCGGACAATCGTGGATATCTCGAAAGAGGCATTCGTGCTCCAACTATCCTGTAGTCAGCAAACATCCGCTGTTCTAATAACGTCTGACGGTAAGATCACGACAATGTGCGGTACGCCCGGATAATTGAAGTCGGTCTATTAATTATTAAACAAACACACCTATAATAAGACCGCGACCTATCGTGGTTATCTCAGAAGCATTATTTTGAAAAATATCATGCAATAAGCACATAATCCATTGTTCTAATCACGTCGGCAATATGTGGTAAGTCCGGACACGCTATCGATCACTAAACATTTAACAATAAACAACTCAGCTCAGCTTTGTTATACCATAATTAAATATCTCGTATAGCATATTCGGAATAAACACGGCAATTGACCTGACCTCGGCCAATTGTGGATATCCCGGAAGAGGCATTCGTGCTCCAACGATCCTATTGTTAACGGCATCCGCTGTTTTAATCATGTCTGGCGGTAAGATCGCCACAATGCGTGGTATGTCCGGATAATTGAAGTCGGTCCATTAACTACTAAACAACACACCCATCAATAAGACCACGACTCATCGTGGTTATCCCGGAAGCGTTATTCCGAAAATTATCCTGTAATAAGTACATAATCAATTGTTCTATTCACCTCGGTAATACGTGGTAAGCCCGGACACGCCGTTAGTCATTAAACATTTAACAATAAACAACCCACCAGAACTTTGCTATACCATAATTAAATATCCCGTATAACATATTCGGAACAAACACAACAATCGTCCCGACCTCGGACAATCGTAGATATCCCGAAAGAGGCATTCGTGCTCTAACTATCCTGTTGTTAAATGCATCCGCTGTTCTTATCACATCTGGCGGTAAGATCGCGACAATGCGTGGTACGCCCGGATAATTGAAGTCAGTCCATTAACTATTAAACAACACACCCATCGATAAGACCACAACTCATCGTGGTTATCTCAGAAGCGTTATTCCGAAAACTATCCTGTAATAAGTACATAATCAATTGTTCTATTCACGTCGGTAATACGTGGTAAGTCCGGACACACCGTCGGTCATTAAACATTTAACAATAAACAACCCACCACAGCTTTGTTATACCATAATTAAATATCTCGTATAGCATTTTCGGAACAAACACAGCAAGTGTCCCGACCTCACACAATCGTGTATATCCCGAAAAAGGCATTCGTGTTTCAACTAACCTGTAGTTAGCACAACATCTGCTGTTCTAATCACATCTTACGGTAGGATCGCGACAATGCATGGTATGTCCGGAAAATTGAAGTCGATCCATTAACTACTAAACAACACACCCATCGATAAGACCGCGACCCATCGTGATTATTCCGAAAGCGTTGTTCCGAAAACTATCTTGTAATAAACACTGATAAATTGTTTCTAGGCCAACTCATTCGTACTATGTTCACCTATTTGTTATTATGATTTGAGCATTTCTCTCTTATTTTTAGTCATTAATAGATCTTTTTGTAATGTAGGTATTCTGGACCGAGTAAGAATAAAATCGGGCTGAAATCGGGATAAAATAGCAAGTAAAAGCCAATTTTCTAAGATCTGCATTTGGACCCCCAATTTTTTAGAAAACTGCAATTTTGCCCCCACAATATTAAAAAGAAATGAATCCAAAAGAGACAAAAAGAGCCCAAGAGAAAGGGGGCAGCCGGTTGGTGAAGAGAAAAAAAAGAAATACATGCCATGACCCAATAGAAAGGAAAAAAGAATAAAAAAAGGGAGAAGAAAATTATTCCCACATGGCATTTTTTTTGATCGTGGGAGAGGAATCAAGCGGCTACAGGGCCGCACGGCCAGAGACAGCAGAAAAGGGAAGAAAGAAGGAGGAAAGAAGAAAAAAAGAAAGTAAGCCGTATATAAAATCTCGCTAAACAAGAGATAAGGGAGAATTTTGATTTCCTTTTTGTACTTTTTTCTTGTGTTCTTTGGGTGTTGGGAAACAAGAGATTGATACTGTGAACCCGATTTTTGTGATTTGGATATTGAATTCTCTACTCTAATTTTCATGGTTTCTTGGATAATTGAGTTCTCTATGTCTTTGATTATATCAGAATTTAATTTGTTTTTATTCATGACCATGAGTAGCTAATTCTTTTGTATAGGGTTGTAGAGTAGTTCTTATGCACATTAATTTATTAGGTATCCAATTATATGAAGCAATAGGATTTATTTATTGTTTGTTGTTTATCAATGTCTTCAATTATCTAGGGGGAGTAGGACCACCGAGCCACAAACCTTAGGAAATTCGAGACATGAGGACCACCGAGCCCTAGAGACTAGAGGAGTAGGACCACCGAGCCACCCTTTAGATAGCTCAAGCAAACAATATTCTAGTTTAGGCGCCATTGGTTTGGGTCTGGCTAGAAAGGTTCAATACCTGGATCTTAATCACGATTTATCATGAGAACTAGCGTTAATTGATAGGTCGTAAATTAGAAGATAACCACCTAGAAGTGGGGAACCTTATGGCCTTTGAGGTGAACTAATAGCTATTGCATGTTTAGGATATCCAATATTAATTATGTGCATTTGAATGAAACTACAACCCTGTACTCCGTTCTCATCAATCTTTCTCTACAACCTATTGTCCTTTTTATCCCTTTTTATTTAGCTTCATTAGTTGTTCATTAGTTGTTAGAATTTCAAATTGAAATCCCCCAATTTAATTGCTTTCTTAATTGTTTTATTCCGAATCAGTGATTAGCAGGATAGTAGTATAAGTCAACCTACACCGAGTCCTTGAGAGATTCGACCCTGGGGGTGTACTTCGTACACTTACGAGTTATTTGTTTGATCGCACTACAACGAGATCAGTTATGACAGTATGACCCACCGGCCATACCCGAGCCCATTTAAACGAGATAAAATTAGACACCAAATTAACATAATAAGTCTTAACGTCGAAACATAAACAAAGTAGCGTGGTACAATAAGGTCCAAGCCCGACAAGGTCTCAACCACTTAAAACAAGTCTTAACAACATAAAAGACGGTACGGGTCAAGGCCCAAGTTCTTATTAAAGACTCAACGACTTTTTCTGATTTCCGGAAAAGCACCCAAGCGAAGCTCCGGAAATCAACATCGCTCCGGCTCTGCAATCAAACATACGGAATGGTTCGTGAGTCAACATGACTTAATGGGTAATCAAATCGAGGCATACATGCAGTAATAATACATTCATCTAATAACTCGTAACATTTAATGAAACTCCTAAACATTCGTAAACTAGTAATTTGTTTCAATAATTTCATGCGAGACTAAGGTGTCCCATATAACATCATGCCAAGTAAGAAATCAACATTCACCTATGCACATGTTTATCATACAAGAACATTATTAAACAATTAGTCACGGCCGAATACGCAACCCATGAACTCATTCGGTCACTCCGCTCGGACTCATCACCGGCATGTCACGTTCAGTCACACTCATTACCGCTCACAAGATCTCGCTTCACTCGTCACGCTCATCACCGCTCACGGGATCTTGCATCATCGCATCTCCGATGAAAACAGTCTTAACTGATTCACCAAATCCATTCAAGTGTTAGTTCCACATATCAACGTAATAATCATCAATGTTCCAGCCGACCGACCTTAGTAAAATCATTTCATCCAAATAACAATTTAACGACAACTTCGCAAAGTAACATACGAACCACGCACAATGCATACTCAGGCAGAAACGACTGAACAAGGATAGAAAAATGATTTGGTATATTCTGAGTTTTTGATGAAACATCATTCTCGCAACGTATATAAACCATCCGACGAACAGGCTATCACGAGGAAAGAACAGAAACATGGCAATCTTAGTTTGAATCTAGTAATCGTAACCTCAGGCAGTTCAGTGTCAAGCAGTTCAATAGCATAAGAACAGGATCCAGGATCCATAACAGGAAAATGAGCTTCACGAATCAGAAAAACAGGATCCAGAATCCATAACAGAAAGTGTGCTTCACGAATCATAAGAGATTAAATCTCACGTAATAATCAGAGGTAGAACACATATGCATGCATCAGTACAACATATTCACGTCCAACAATTTTCCAGACTACAACAGACAGGGGAGGGGAATGACGTTGCATCAGAAAGTTCATACAAGCATAACCATAAGAACAAAATCCATTTTAGCTCAAATTGGGGATCATGCTTCAGGGAAGGGGGATTAAATGCAGTGAAATCACGGAATACAAGCAAGGACACCACACTCAATAATGATTTCTCATCCCGTACGATACATAAAATCCATTGATTTTGAGATTGAGATCGGGGAGGCAGAATTTCTGCACTGTCCTCCCCTCCATCGCCAAGCAGCTTCCCTGCAACTAGTGCAAAGAGAGCTACCGGCAATGCCCAAACTCGCCACCAATCACTCACGATCGATCACCCACCGTTTTCTCCTTCCAACTACAACTGAGTTTTCCGCCTCCACGCGACCCTCTTTTTCGTGAACCCTAAACCAAAATCCAATATATATAACCCCCAGTTTCTACTGATATCACCCTTCGTCCGTACGAAGGAGACGAACCCATTTGCCCAATTTCTCGTTCTCTCAAGCGAGGAAGAAACCGGGCCTAGGCTCGCAGTGCAGTGGCTGCCCATTCAACCGTTCACCAGTCGAAGGAGGTTTGGGCCTGGAGTGATATTTGTATCATTCAACCATCCGGTCCAAATCCTTCATCCCGGCCCAAAGTAATCAGCACAATTTACGAAGTGAAATTCCGACCCAATTAAATTCAAATTCCCGGAGTTATAATTCGAGTAACACACTTTCAGATTTAAATAAAAATTGACATTTTCTTGTATCTTACATCTACACCTATTGATAAAACGAGCAACTGAGCAGGCTTCATTTGAGGGGTTTCGGGTGGGAGAAGAAGGCATCCAAATCACTCACCAACAATTCGCCGATGACACAATACTCTTTGGAAAGGGATCTTTGGAAGACACACGGGTTATGAAAATGCTGCTAAAAATTTTCGAGCTGGTATAAGGGCTTAAAGTGAATTACACTAAGAGCCGACTATTCTCTAGAAACATACCAGACAGTGTTCAAAACCAGCAGGTGAATATATTGAGATGCAGTCCAAATATGATCCCTTTTATCTACCTTGGAGTTCAAGTAGGGGCCAATCCAAGAGTTCAAAGGACATGGAAACCAGTTATAGAGATTCTAAGAAAGAGACTAAGTGTCTGGGAGAAGAAGTACATTTCACTAGGAGGAGGATCACTCTATAAAATCAGTCCTTACATCCATCCCGCTATACTATCTATCCATTTACAAGGCCCACTAGGAGTGATTCAGCAAATGCACAGCATCATTAGCAGGTTCCTATGGGGGGAGAAATCAGAAGGTAGACGGAGGATTAAATGGGTAAAGTGGAAGCTGGTTTGTCAACCTAAAAGCAGAGGGGGCCTTGGAGTTAAAGACCTCCAGATTTTCAACCAATCCCTACTTGGAAGATGGGGTTTTAGACTGGTGACAGAAGACTCAGGATCGTGGCAGCAGGTGATCAAGTCTATCTATGGCACATTGACACTAGGGATGAGAGAGCCTATTGCTAAAGCCTCTACTTGGTGGAGGGACATTCACAAGCATATACTATCCTCTGAATGGTTTAAATTTTGTATAAAGACACAGTTGGGAGATGGCAGAAACAAAAAATTTTGGCAGGACAATTGGCTGGGCGACAGACCATTCTCTCAAAGATATCCTAACATTTTCCAGATTTCAGTAGACAAAGAAGCAACGATAATTGAAAAAGGAAGATGGCTTCATACCTGGTCGTGGGCTTGGCTATGGCACTGTAATCTCAATGATGAAGAGCAGCAGGAACTGGCTGACCTGCTAAATCTGCTGGAACAAGCTCCAAGTCAGTCTGCGGAGCCAGACTCATGGAAATGGCGAACTGGTAATCTGCTGAAGTACCCATCAGGCGAAATATACAGAGAATTAATACAACATGAATGGAGTGTTGAAGATGTGAATACACTGGTTGCTAAATCATGGAGTAAGATGATACCTGCTAAGCTGAGCGCCTTCTCATGGCAATTGATCCATAACAGAATTGCGACATTAGATAACCTAGCTATAAGAGGGGTAACATCGCCAGCAATACAATGTCCTCTGTGTCAGGAAGATCACGAAATTGCAGTTCACCTATTCTTCTTGTGCTCAATCTCTTGCAAACTGTGGGAGAAGTGCTTCGAATGGCTACAAATTCAAGCGCCAATTCTGCAATCCATGGAGCAGCTGCTTACGATGTGTGATAGGGGAACGCAGCCGACAAAACTAAGACAACTATGGCCTGCATTTTGGCAACATATAATATGGGAAGTCTAGAGACTAAGAAACTCGACGATCTTTTGCCAAGAAACTCCAGATGAATAGCGTGCGTGTGAACTGGTGCAGATCAAAACATGGCTGTTGCTAAGAGCCCATAATAAATTGGGCTTGCATGTAGGATTTGATGAATGGAAAAGAAAGTTCATGAATTGTATGTAACAATTAGTTGGGCCAAAGTATAAATATGTACCTAAAAACTATACAATAAAAATATACACCTACTTACGGAAAAAAAATTAACAAGAATATATTTTCTCAATAATATATGAATCTTAATCTCCGACCAGATCGATGCGAAGAAAGTATTTGCGGATGCGTGGATTTACTATCGCGTTTGTGTTTCTTCACCTTTCTTTTCTCCCAATTTCTCCGTGATTTCAATCAGCTCTTCTTCTTCCAATCGACGGCTGAGATTTCTCATCTATCCTCATCTCTACCCCGTCTCCGAATCTTACCATCATTCTTGGACTTCGTGTCCTCACCACCATATTCGTCACTCCGAGGTAATTTCTTCATCTTCTCTGTAATTTTGTCAATTCATTATTTGCCGCTAGGTTATAGTTTTTATTGGATTTTACTTTTGTATCTTATTGATTTTTGATCAAATACACCATTCCGCTTTCCATCATATATTCCCAATTGTCGGGCTTTTGTTTTTCCTCTCTCTCCACACACTGCTTCACTTCTTCTTCCTCGGCGGTGATGTCCCCATTTGTCAATTTTCAAGTCAATTTAGTGGAATGCACGAGGGAGGATTTGTGGCAAATTTCCATCGGATCAAGTAAAAATAAAGTTGGTGAGGACTCAAATAAATTTGATTTTTTCTGTGCTGCTGAATTGGTAGTCTGGGGTTTACCATGCATTTAGTTGTTATGTGTTTGCTGAATTTGTTATGCTCCTCCACATTGAGCATAGCTATAAGGCAGGGAAAATTTCTAAGGGTTGCTTTGATCCTTGAAGAAAATGTGATAATTTGTGTCTTTTATTTTTATTAGATGACATGGTGATCATATTTGATGTTGACTCTATTCCATGGATTCCATTCAAACAATGGTACCCGACCTACATTTATGATTTAAATGTGCAAGTTGTCAATTGATCTGATTGTTTATTTTTTTGGTTAAATTGATCTGATTGTTGTTTACATCACTTATGCATTGGCTGCTTTGTAGTGTTTTGGACCGCATGGATCCCATAGATCGTCTTTCGTTTTATGAGTAATATAGAGGTAGTGTTTGAACCAATTGAACAAATCTAATTCCTTCCATTCCTCGTGCAAATTATGAATCATTTGCATCCCATGATACTCCTTTATTTATACATCCTTTAACGTCTTCAACAATGAAAAGTTGTTCCCTTAATTAATTGTGAAATGTGACAGGTGATGATGTCTATGAGTTGTACCCTTTCTTAATTGTCCAACATGAAAGGTGATGGTGTCCTCATATTTATCGTCATATGTTCGTCAAAGTTCTTTATGATCGGTGATTATCACAGGTTAAGCAAATGCTGATTATGTTCTTATGTGAATTTGCAATTGCCGGTATATTTATCTTCCAAATGCTTATTACATTTATATTAATATAGGTCAGGTTCCACGCTTTAATTTCCAACCTTTAGGATTCAGATATCGTGTTTTTGTTTCTTCTACTTTCTTTTCTAATCACAGATTTTCAGGGTTTCTTACTTCGACATAGATTTGGTGGCGATTCCAATTTTCTATTCCTCATCGATTTTCTTCTTCCTTCGACATCAGGCACCTTTCAGTTGCGAATCCTTACGGACAGAAGGTTGTTCGAAGAATTTATGAGTACTTTGTTCCCTGCTGTTCGTTTTGTCCGATGGTTGTTTTTTCCGATGGTTGTTTTTTTGTACGTTGGTTCAATTGTTGTTCCTTTCCTGCTGTTCGTTTCCAATTTCATATGGTTGCACTTTCAGATATAATTCAATCGTTATTTGATTTGAAGGAGTATTTGTTCTTTGATTGAATGATTCAATGTGCAATCGATTGGAATCGTCGGTCCAACCATTCAGCCATTTGTTTCCTGTTTGTAGTTTTCACTTTGGGTTTGTGTTCATCTCTTTGAGCATCCATAAATCAGCATAGAGCTCATCAGATTACGTTTATTTCAAGACTACTACGGCCAATTTATGTTCTGATGGTAGTTTCGGCCATTTAATTTTCTTTCTGGAAATACGATATGAATGATAACCTTTATTTCTTTGTCCTGTCATTTTCTCAAGAACTTATGTGCTTATTTGTTTTGCTTTGTTTCCTCTGTAGACAAAGGCTTATGTTTGACACGTGTAGTTTAACATGCTAAATGTAAATTTGAAGAGTTTGCCTTCTTTTTCATTCTCACAATTGTAGTTTGTTAGATTTAGTGATTTTGTTGCTTCTAATTTTCTTTCCTATTGGTTATGTAAAGTTGAGTTCTGAAAACATGGTTCACTTTTTCTTACATTTTATCCTTTTGATTTCAATTGAGTAGTGATCTGAGAATAGTTCATTAGTGATCATCATTTTCTTGAGTGAAGATGGTAGAAAATAGTGAAGAGTTTAACAACGGTGATACAATCAGACACTATGACATCATTTTATATCATAAAAACCTTGAGTTGAGAGAAAGGACATGTATGTAAAGTAAATTTCATTTGTGATGATGATAAACTGTGGTACAATTAGATCTTTCTAATCAGATTGAATTTAAATACACAAAGTTCATCTTTGTGGATAAATATATCCGGTTGAGACTGTAAAGTGAGTTTTCATTTCAATGTTATATGAGGTAGATTAAGTAATACAAAATATTTATATAATGCAATCTACATGAATTCTCAAGAAAAATTAAGTTTCACCAATAGCACTACTTCCTATACCGGTGGTACTACTTCCTGTGCAAGTAATTTAGGATCCTAAACTTGACGTATACCGAATTTGTCACGCCCGAATAGATAACATCCGACTTTTTGGTACCATAGTACACCATAGTATCCAAAACATTACTAGACTAGCCAATCAAAATATAAGAAATTTTATTGTACCTGTTCAAAAATTGAAATATTACTAATGTTCCTTAATGTTTTGTGTCCGTAGTTGTATAAATAAAGTGCGAGTCTTCGACTCTTCGCTCCTGCACTCCATATACAGAGCATCAGCAATGGCGTCGATTCACCTGCGTGTCATTTTCCTGGCAATTGCTTTTGGTGGCTGTTGGGCACACGTGTGAGCAATCTATGTCCTTTTCACGTTTTAATTTTCAGCTTCCATTATTGAATGAATTCGTGGTGAATCGATTTACGACTTAGCTGCACTGAAATTTCAATATTGAGTACCTCGCGGTGATCAAATATTCACTCTTGATTGTCAGACTGTTTATCTGTATTGCAGATTTTAGAAATTATTGTTGTTTCTTTGAAGTAATCTTTTTGAAATCTGGGAATATGAGGTTATGATCCTGCGATACAATTTCTGTTTCTAATGTTTATGGTTTGGTTCTGCTACGCCTTTACTATGTCTGGCAATGACGGTTTGCTGGTAAGAGGTTTTCTCTGCTATAGGAGCATACATTGCATTATCAGCAATCAACAGCTTCGAACCTTGTAGTGGTTTTGAATTGCTTACTTCTGTGTTAATTTCCACCATGCTAGTTGTACTGTTGCAAGATCAATTTTTTTGTATGTAAGTCATACTTGAGAAGAATTGTGGTGATAAAAAAAATATATATATATTGTGCGACTTGACTGACGGCTGTTGTAAATTTGTGTGTTTGTCGTAGCTCAGGAGCAATCCTAAAGTCTTCATAATTTACATTTCCAATTTTGTGATTGTAGTAACCGAAAAGAATTAAGGACAAAAGAGGTGAATCAAGAAGAACCCATCCAAACAGGCAACACAGTGCAGGGAAGAACTATTGATCCATCACAAGTGATTAAACTCTCCTGGAAACCGAGGTCAGGTAATCCAACAGAATCTTTGTAGAATACATCTTCCCAACTTCCAATATACAAAGTAAAACACTGACAGCTACATTTTGTGAGAGAGTGGCATGCTGACACTATCTTCTGGTTCAGGGTCTTTTTGTATAGAGATTTTCTATCTGAGGAAGAGTGTGATTATCTAATTTCTCGGGTATATTTTTCACTGTGGTTCGTGATCATTTTAACTTTTTGTTCTTGAATAATCTTGAAACTGTTCTGGATTAAGGTCCGTCTGAAGAACGACATCGCAGACGATTCATTAAGGAATGAAACACGCAGCATACCTTCTAACTTGCATATTCCCATTGATGCAAATGTATGTTTCTCACCTTCTTAAGTATACATATTGCATGTATATTTATTCCATTCACTGTTTGTGTGAGATTCTGTTCTGAATGCTCTCATGCTTGCATGTGCACTGATTACGGATTGCAGGAAGGTCACCGTCGTCTCCCTAGTCATCATAAGAAACATATTTTCTGACTCTGCATTATTTGCAGGATGAAATATCTAGAAGGATTGAGGAACGACTTTCTGCTTGGACTTTTCTTCCCCTAGGTGTGCTCATATTCTGCCTTACTACTCTGGTTGTTCAAGCTTCAACCTCTCTAATTATTTGGCTTGCTGATTCTGCAGAGAATAGCAAATCTTTGATTCTGATGCGCTCGGGGCCAGAAGATTCTAGTAAGTATTACGATTACTTCGGTAGCAGATCACCAGAGCAAGTTGGCCAACCTTTATTAGCAACAGTTATCTTGTATCTCTCGACTGTCAGCCAGGGAGGGCAGATACTTTTCCCTCAGTCAGAGGTCAGATAGAAACTAATCATCCCGTTGTTATTGTTTCTTTTACTTTGCACATAGCATAAGTCTCTTCACTTGCAAACTTAAGGTGAAGAAATTATGGTCGGATTGCACAAAGGACAGTGATATCTTAAGACCTGCAAGAGGAAATGCTATCTTATTCTTCAATCTACACCTGAATGCTACTCCTGACCGGAGTAGTTTCCACGCGAGATGTCCGGTTCTCCAGGATGACATGTGGTATGCCACCAAATTCTTCTATCTGAAAGAAATGAACCAGGAAAAGAAACTACCACTATCTGATGAAACTGATTGTACAGACGAGGATCAGAACTGTTCTGACTGGGCTGCCAAGGGGGAGTGCCAAAAGAATCCCGTATTCATGATCGGTTCCCCTGACTACTACGGTACGTGTAGGAAAAGTTGCAATGCTTGCTCAATGTGATGGCATAAATATAAAGATGCATCTAGTTGTCTTTTATCCTGCTGCCCCTCTTCCTTCCACTTTGAACATTATCAACTTTTTTGATAGTTTATCAACTCTGAGTAGTTAGGGCATCATTTTGTAGAAATTCAGTAAGTGTTGTTTGTGTATTGATCCTCTTCCTTCAACTCTGTACATTTGAACTTCTTGGGAATAAAGGAAATACCGTTTGATGGTGGAAACTCGCATAATAATTCAAATTTAGTGTCTCAGATTCAATGTCAGGCTTGAATTATTTTTCTAGCAAGATTTTGATATTGTTTATGATCAGAGGCATTTAAGGGGTAAGTTTCTTCTGAGACACTTTTGGATACAATAAAACTTTTACAATATCAGTATCATGAGGATAGCATGCATTGCTTCCGATCAACACATATTATGTTTCTGCAACTATAGTGAAGTCAACATGAAAGAAATTGCAGTGCTTGGAGTTTCCATGAATAACATGCCAATGTAGTAAAATGTTTGGAGAAAAATAATCCTGGCCTGTAGCACAAGGGATATTTAGAACAAAGAAGAGGGATACTTCATAAAGAATATATGTATGTATATATAGGGAAGTCTATATATGTTGGTAGATTACTCACGTGCATAGTTGTTAATATGGGAGTCGAATCGTAAATCGTAATTGTCATTTTGTGAATCGTAAATCGAATCGGATCGTAAATCGTAAGATTTTTCATAATTTAATAAATAATAAAACTTTAATATAAAAATATTTAAAAATTATAATTCATTGTCTAAAATCAACATAAATCACCCAAATTAGTCAAAGTTTAATCTAAATCACTAATATCAA